>JAMYHI010000192.1:0-37403 GCA_025531525.1 Pichia sp. P7020A
GATCCGTTAGCTTCACTCTCCACTAAACTCGAGGTACAGGAGCTCCAAGATTCCCCACAACATCTCATAATACCTATTTCAGTGTCTACATTGGGTATGCTACCTTTGGAAGCATCTTTCTTAGAGATGGATAGCAATAAGGGCCAAAGCCTGGGTGGATATTTGAACACATTGTCCGCGGAAGCACCCGATTGTGATCCTCAATGTGGTGATGCCTCTAAAACAGGCACCGATAAGACTACCGTTTTTGGCGGCTTTCACTCTTCAGAGAGTTTGTTGGGCACCAAAGGGGAGGAAGAGAGCAATTTGAAAATTATAGGGTCCACCAAACCTATAATGGAGGAGTTTGAAAGTAAATGCTGTTTCAGTGGAACCAAAGTGGAAGATGAGGGTGCCACCAATTTGAGCCACAATGAAATCAATGGAGTTTTCAACTCTGTAAGCTCCACAGATTCATCATTCTCATCCACCATAGACCTAGCACCAACATCTCTTGGCCACAGCAACAGCTCTCATCGTCGGCTACCTTCTGGATGCAGAGCTGCCACCAAAACTCCCAATACTATGAGTTACACCGACTCCAATGATGTTTTCGATGAGCAAAATGAAGAAATAGATACCAGCATCGTCATCAAACATGAGCGTAGGAGGAGCTCGAAACGTGCGATGAGCTCATCTGCAGATGACTATACTAAACTCAAGACGAGACTGAGTTTAGCAGGATTCAGGGGAGCGTCTCTAGAAACGGATTACAAATTAAAGACCACCTACACTGAAGGAAACCCATATTATAAAGATGAGACGAACATAACAGACCAACCTTCAAATCACCGAATGTACCGCGTCAGCGAGTTTGCGGAAAATAATCCATTTGAATCTCAGAAGTCCCACTTTGCATTACATGACCATTTAACATCCTTACCGCACTGTAAGCTCATATCAACTGAGGAGTCAATATACTATTTGTTGGGAACATACAATCAAATACTCCCTGATGTTGAGAAGCTCTTCCCCTGGTTACATGGGATACACAAAATGAATTATGGCCAAATCAGTTTTTTGAGCAATGGCTCCAATGCTTCCAATAAACGGAGGGTTATCACTTTTGATAAACCCACTTTATCTAGCGTATTTACGTACGATGATGGAGAGTCATCATCAACGAGTACGCCATCATCATCTCGATCGTCATCTTCATCATTGCCAGGTTCGTTGAAGGAGAATGAGGAAGGAATAAAGTCGTCTTACAACGACGTAAGGACTCACTCTTTGCTGGGTGAATCATCAGAGGAGTATGAGAGGCAAAAAGAGATGCTAGAAAAAGAAGAAGAGGAAGAGGAGGCGGAATTGGATGATATTACAAGATTGACACAGACGCCAGACGCTAGATTTTTGATACCCATTAGATCTTGTAATACGAATGGTGAAATGTCTTCTCAGTTTACGAATGTTATCACGGAATCAACTGGCTTGATTAAAGGTAGTATTTCTGCAGAGGACATTTTGATTTCCTACTCCAATATCTCCAACTTGGAAGTTTACCTTAGAGGTGTATTGCCCGCTGAAGTTTTCAAAGTGTACCACCCGGAGACCATCATCACCGATTGCATACTCACTCACTTGATACCGGTATTCAAGGACATGGATCCAGAGATGGGGATCAATTTGCGAAACTTTCATATTCAAGTTTCCAAGATCAGCAACATATCCGATTTCATAGTTTATTGCCTTAACGAGTGTGACCACAATTTCAATATGAAGCAATCAGAGGGTACATTTGTCAACAACAAGTGCAAATGTGTCAATCTATCGAGACTTTTACACATTGCCCAATTGGTTTATCAGCATCAACATCCGGAGCTTTTAAAGAAACATAGAAAGAAGGCGAAGATGAAGAAGAGAAGAAAGGAAGAGAAGCTTTTAAATGGCAAGAAGTACAACACCTTTATTATTTCTGAGCTTGATGTTGACGCATTGAAGGAATTTAAGTTGATAGCCATTCCAATCTTAGATGTTGAATCATCTGTGAAGAAAGAAGATGAACTTTGCTCGAAGTACGATATCAATGTGTTTAATAATTGGGATTCCAACTACCTCTATAGAGAACGACTTGAGATCTCCAAGATGTCAACAGCCACCCCACTACCTGGTGATATTTGGCTGGGAAACATAACTGATTATGAGTGCCTGCAGATACAGCTGAACAATGAGAAAAGTCAACCGAGAATGAACAGTACGGAAGTGAATTACCTGTTGAAGGATCAAAAATCGAAACCATTATATTGTAAACCTGAAAACACTGTGGTGAAACTAACACAAGGAGATTTTGACGCACATGCAGGAGATTCCGAGGCATGCGATAGGATGTTGATCACATTCCCACGAACGCTATGGAAATTCTACATCAAATGCATTGAGGGTGCGAGAATCCCCAATTTGAGCCAATTGAAATTGATTTATGACAATTATAAAGATTGTGAGTTCATCAACATCGAGTTCCCACCATCTGGCTCGATTACACTTGCAGATATGTCTGACGAGGAGATCTTATCTATTATTAATATTTGCAAATTCTGCTATTATATTTGTGATAGTGATTTCCCAAGTTTGATTTATTGTTCTGATGGATATACGGAAACTTCTTTATTAGCCTTATGTTATTTGATGTATTCAGAGAACATTTGTCTAGATGGAGCTATATTGAAACTACACCAAGAGTATGGTCGCCCATTTTTCATTTTCAAGACGGATTATGTGTTACTCTCCAAACTGGAAACGATAATGAATAAATTCTCCCCCTTGACGACAATGAAAGACGAGAGCAGAGATTTTTTCAAGTTTGAGGACGATGCGAAATCATTGAGATCACTGCTATTACTCATGCCTAAGAAGAAGAATGCCGTGGGGCAAGTAGGTCAAGTAGGTCAAGTAGGTCAAGTGGGCGTGGGCGGGGGTAACAAATATTTTGGTAATAACCATAGTAACCAACACTATTCCAAGAATGGGTCCACCTCATTTGTAACCAACACTGGACACCACACGGTACAACTTAGAGGTGGTCCTCAACGTGTGGGAAATAACCATGACAATGGTAATGGTAAACCCCTTCCATTTGGAGTGAACAATGCAAAGATCCATAATTTCAACAACGTTCATACACAATACCGGAATAATTACAATTATAGACCTAAGATGAAACCTAACATTGATGGAAGTTTCGCCGAGGTGAGTGGATCTCTACCATCTCGGATAATGAACCACATGTATTTGGGGTCTTTAATCCATGCTACTTCAATCCCATTATTGAGCAGGCTCAATATTGAGTATATTGTCAGTGTTGGTGAAAAGATTCAATGGGCTGAATTGTACAAGCATGAGACTATGATTGATGAATCTACAGGAGTCACTATATATGAGTTTTCACCAGGTCAATTGGATGAAGATACAGGTTACATTTTCCCCATTAAGAAGATGATCATTTTGGATAATATCAATGATGATGGGATGGGTTCACTTATTAAGATCATTTCAAAGACTTTAGAATTCATAGGAGAATGTTATGATGATAATGGTCGAGTTTTGGTACATTGTCAAGTTGGAGTGTCTAGGTCTGCTACGGTGTGTATTGCAGAAGTTATGAAAAGGATGAAATTGAGCGTTGCTAGAGCGTATATGTTTGTGAGAGTTCGAAGACTCAATGTGATTATACAACCTAATTTGAAATTGATGTATGAGCTGTTCAAATGGGAAGAGGAATTGTTAACTCAGAAGACTAAGTCTAACTTGAACTTGAACTCAAAGTTGACGTTGAAGTTGATGTCGAAGTCGAAGTCTAAGTCGAGTTTGAAGGGGCCATTGAGAAGTCGTTCGGAGAGCATATCATCGGTGGCATCTTCGTTAAGCACTGTGTTTACGAATTCTGGCGGTGGTGGTGGTGGTGGTGTTTCCGGAGCTAGGAAGAGTGAACGATCTAGTATGTGTACGACTCGTGGAAACAGTCTCAGCAGTTGGGTTACTGGAGTCAATGCTTGCAAGGGAATTGGTCGCATTCATGAGGAAGAACCTGTTTTTGAGGATGTCGTTGAAACTACCGAGGGTGTTGAGGATACTAGTGAAGGTGATGACGTTTATGATGTTGTGAAATATGACGTTGTGAGCAATTGTGAGTATACTATTCGAGAGGTGGACTGGTGTGTATTATGTCGTGAGATTTACAATCTCAATAAGGCATACATCAAATGAAGTGAAGTGACTATTTAATGATTGTATGTTATATTTTATATAAAGAGAGTATAGGGTCAGATAACTGGTATGTAAAGTAAAGTAAAGTAATGGTAACGATAACGGTTAAATTAAATCGGGTCAATCCTTTTTGACTGCACTCCAAAGTACCACGGCATACACGAACGCTGTACCACTCCACAGGGCCAAAGCACCACAAGCCACAGAGATGACACCATTGATGATTGTCGTGTAAACCATGTACAAGACTGGGCTACCTGCACGAGCTAAACGTTGATTGAATAGCAGTTGATAAACTGAAGTGAATAATAAGTAGAGGAAGATTGATAGAGAACAGTTGAGGAATGTCCACCACTGCCAGTTTTGTGAAGTTGAATTTGCTGTGAATGGGGAAAGTGATTTTGAATTTAATTTTTCCTTACTTAATTTGAGGTAAGTTGCCACTATACCTATTTCAATCATTACTATGGATAAGAGCAATGCTGCAATGATGATGAATCCTAACATGACACCTGAAGCGCTGTGTTGTTGTGCTAATAGGGTCATGTAAACGAATCTAGATTCGATGAAGACGATACCACAGGGAGCTATGCCGAGGAGTAGTAAAGATGTTGGGAAACGTAAGTACCATGGTGAGTTTGATGAGAAGAGCGCTTTGTATGTCGCTGGTCTGAATAAGGAGCGGATAGAGCTTCCCCTAGATTTCGATTGCGATTGCGATTGTGGTGGTGATGGTAATAATTTGGGGCGAATCAAGTTGACAAAGACGTTGACGTTCTTGGAGATAATACCTCCAATGATGGAGACAGGTAATTGAAGAAGGATGTAAATTGAGAAGATGAGGAGGAAAGTACTAAATTTCATTGATCTGGGGGAATCTTTCTCAAAGATGAGAGAGGTTGCCACAACAATGATAATGAGACAGATGGAGATTAACATACTTCCCGAGAGAGATGCAATGACTATTGTGACACCAAATGTTGGGGTGTTAGGTTTGTTTGAGAAGAGTTTGTAAAGTTGAATTGCTGAGAATCCTGCAAAGAAACCACCGACAATAATAACTGCGATGGTTGCAGATAAGATTTTAGTGTCGTTTGCATTGATTGTGGATAGGACGTTTGAATTTCCAAAGAAAAGTAAAGAGAGTAATGCCATGCCGAGCATAGTGAAGATCAATTGGATACCCGATCCCGAGACGATGGCTAAAAGAGGTAACCAAGTTGGTTTGCGGAAAGATGCTTGAGCTAGTGCAGCGAATTTGGCATGAGAGACGATACCATCTACATCAGCCTTGACATTGACTTTGAGGTCATGAAAGTCTAGAGATGATGACGAGGAGGAAGATGCAATGTTTGAGCTGAAAGTGACGAGAAGGATAAAACCAACCACGAGGGAGACAAATGAGATGATGACAATGGAGTTGATAAGAGAGACCCAATGCATTCTAGAGCGTTGAGAGGGGCCAACTTCTCCCTCACCTTCTTTTTTAGTTAGGAAATTACCATCTGCATCTAAGAGAGAGGGGTCAATGTATAATTTCCAACGAGATTTGAAATCCACTTCTGATTCTTCACGCCAATAGACGGAATAAGTGAATGGAATTAGTTGAGTTGGAGAATCTGCATCTAATTTCAAATGTTGGAAATCTTTAGAAGCACCAGGACAATGGAAATCTGAGACTGATTTTGGATAAATTTCAAATCCCACAATTGAATAATCAGCATTACCATCACCCATTGAAGATTCTTTATGATAACGTATGACCATCATAATATGATTGTTGATATAAGCATCACCATTTTTAGGATCAATATAGCCTAAGGGGAAACCTGGGATATAATATTTTTTAACTTCTTGTAAATTATCAGAGATGAAAGTTGTTGAACCTGGTATACCATCAATGACCCAATTGGCTATATAATCATTTTTGATGAGTTCAATTGAACGTTTAATATTTCTTTGATTCATAATTCTATCACATAATCTTATACAAGGTTCATCATTACCAAATTTGAGATTATAATCACTTTGCATTAATTTATTACCACTTAAAATTTCTGTTAATGACATATGAACTGGTTTGACTTTATTTGAGGCAGGACAAATAAATGGGAGATTATAATAAGAATAAGGGATATTTGATTTATCTGAGACGACTGTATTGACTAATAGATCAACTCTATCATTCATTCTATGTAATGGTTTATCATTCCAAATATCTTTTATAGAGGAGAATATTGATGCTGGAGAGAGCAAAGGCGAGAGAGAGAACGCGAGGGCCGCATGAATGTGAAGCAGCCACAGGAGGAAGATTCGCATAGTAGTGACTGTGTTGGAGTGTGTGGTGTATGTGGTATTTGCGTTGTCGATATAGTGGAAGAGAAGAGAGTTGTGGCTGCAGCACTGGATAGTGATGGCCAGTGAGAACAACAGATCAATAGCCAGCGAAAAATGAGATCGTCGTAAGAATAGAAAGAGCGAGATTTGTGAGAAAACGAGAAGGAAAACGAGTTAAAGCTGAGAACGAGAAAACGAGAGAACGAGAGCGAGGTTTCAGAAATTAAGAGGCAGTTCAGTTACAGAGAAAGAGAAGGGTGTGTGTAGTGGGTAGTAGGAGTGCAGTGAGAGGGGGTGCTGAGCAACACAAGACTGCACAACACACAATGCCCACCCACACACACAACGACAACGACATACTGACACAGCTGCAACACTTCTCGCAGCACAGACGTGCACCCACCGACGCGTCCACCGACCCGCTCAACACACAAACCCAAGCCCAAGCCCAAGCCCAAGCCCAAGCCCAAGCCCAGACCCAAACCCAGATTCAGGAGCACGCCGATGAACTGCTTAATTCCCAGCTTGAACTCATCGCACTCACAACAGCGCCGAAAACAGAAACAGAAGCCGAAAACGGAAACGAAACGGAAATAAAAGACGAACCTGTCGCCGAAGCCGACGCCGATGCTGTTACTGTTACTGGGCTCGCCCACGAAATTTACCCACTACTGCGAGTCTCCAGTGGGAAAAGTGCCAATAAACACGTACCACCACTGAATTTTGGTCACGTGTCACCGGGCGTATTCCGTAGCGGCCATCCACAACCGGCTAATTACGCATTTTTAGAAACGTTGAAACTGCGAACGGTTCTTTACGTGGGCGATACTACAACTGATTGGCGCTATTATTCATGGATCAATTCACAAGGGCTCAATTTCATTCATTTACCACTACCAGCATCACAAGATGAATTAGCTGCTCTATCCCCACAACAACAACAATGTGCACTTGAACGTCTAGCTACTGTAGTTGCAATCATTGATGCAGCTGAACATAATGGACCTTTATTAGTTCATAGTAATAAGGGTAAACATAGAGTTGGTGTAGCAATTGGTGCTGCTAGACAAGTTCTAGATAGATGGGCTTTAGCCGCTGTTTATGCTGAACATTCACTTTATATAGGTGGCGGTGGTGGCGCAGGTGGTGGTGGCGCAAAGGGAGGCGCAGGTGGCGTGCGTGGAGCTTTAATTGACGTTGCAGAACAACACTGGAACTAGAATTGATAGATAGATAACACTGCTCGCTCGCTGTGTATTGGCCCGATAAGCAGGGCTATCACGCCAATCAGAGCGCGCGCCGAACCCGCTACAGCGCAATCTGAGCGGAAAGTCAATCTCCAGCGGGAACGAGCCGCGGATTATTGTAGTCTAGCTAGCTATAGAGCCTGATACGGCCGGTGAAAAATTTAGACTCAGACTCGGGAATTTGGGACCCTGCCAACTGCTAACAGCCAATATCCTGTCAGAGCACAGAATATACCCAAGCCCACTCGATATGACAGCCACTAATTTTGTATTAATGCTTTTGACGTAGTTGACAGCTATAGGGACCGACATCCAACTGACAGCACCGTGAGGCTTTCACTCTGGGGTATTTGACAGCTCTAGCACATCAACTTTTTCCACTCCACTCCCTTCTCTTCTCTTCTAATCTCCCTTCTCTACAAACAAGGTCACATCCATCTATACCAACCATGGCTTGGGATCCACATACAACATACGATACCGCTACAGTGCTAGCTCTCATTACGGGAACATGTCTCGTTCTGATCATGTGTTTTGGACTCGCATATCTTTATTCGGGGTTAGCTCGACGCAAATCTGCTCTTCATATGATCTTCTCAGTCTTCTTCATTTTACTGATATCAATTTTTCAATGGTATTTTTGGGGGTATTCATTGGCATTCTCAACAACCGCTTCAAATAAATTCATTGGTAATCTACATAATTTTGGTTATATGAATTTAGAATCAAGTTTTGAAATTTCTGCTACTTCTATAGTACCAGAAATGGCATTTGCAAATTTCCAAGGAATGTTTGCATCTATAACTGCATGTATTTACATTGGTGCCATTTGTGAACGTGGTAGAATATTACCCTTCATACCATTTACATTCTGTTGGTTAACTTTAGTTTATTGTCCTGTCACATGCTGGATTTGGAACTCTTCTGGTTGGGCTTATAAATGGGGGGTTTTAGATTATGCAGGTGGTGGACCTGTTGAAATACTTTCTGGTTTCTCAGGTTTTGTCATCTCTTATTTCTTAGGACCTCGTAGAGAACATCTAATGATCAATTTTAGACCTCATAATGTCTCTATGGTGACAATTGGTACAATGTTACTTTGGTTTGGTTGGTTAGGATTTAATGGACTTACAACTTTAACACCTTCTTTGAAATCAGTTTATGCAATCATGAATTCTAATCTATGTGCAGCATTCGGTGGTTTCACTTGGTGTTTACTTGATTATTTCCGTACAAATCATTGGTCTACAGTGGGTTTATGTTCAGGTATTATTTCAGGACTAGTTGCAGCAACACCAACTTCTGGTGTGATCCCATTATGGGCTTCAGTTGTATTAGGTATAGTGGCAGGTTGCGTTTGTAATTTTGCTACAATTTTCAAAGTTTGGTTCCAAGTTGATGATGCATTAGATGTATTGGCAGAACACGGTATTGCCGGTGTCATTGGACTCATATTTAATGCAATATTTGCAGCAGATTATGTCATTGGTTATGATGGTATATCAGATCATCAAGGAGGTTGGATTAATCACAATTGGAAACAAATGTATAAACAATTGGCTTACATTGGTGCAGTTATTGGATATTGTGTTGTTGTCACAGCTTTACTTTGCTTTATTATCAATAAATTGCCAGGTTGTAAATTAAGAGCTGATGAATATGCTGAAGAATTAGGTATGGATGAAGATCAAATTGGTGAATTTGCTTACGATTACGTTGAAGTTAGAAGAAATTTCTTTGACGTTAATGGATTCCAAACGATGGATAATTCAGAAGTTAACTCTTCACAGGCTGCATCAATCGATGGAGCTGCAGAATCAGAGTCTGTCACATTACAACCGCAACGGAAATTCCGTGAGAAAACCGCTGAGACGTGACCACCACCACTCCCCTCAGTCCCCTGCTATATATACTACACATTTTATCTTCTCTTTATTTCACTTCTTCACTTCTTCACTACTTTCTTCTTTATATTCGCAACAAACGACCACCGCATTAGCACAGCGCAGCATTGCCCACCACAACCCAGAAACCAAGCCTCCATCCCTGCGCCGTACGCTCCCATACAGACGGCCTCAATTTGCAAGTTTTTCCGCGAATGACGAATGACCCTCCGATAAGATAATCACCTTCGGTTGGATGTTGGATGATTCACAATTGACACCTCCTCAATTTTCTTCTCTCCTCTCCTCTCCTCGGCTCACTTTACTCTACTTCCCCCCCACTTCTACCACCAAACTATCAGCTGCTACACACAGTTATCATCCCTCATCCATGGAGAAACAGACACATACACAGAGACTTATAGACTCTCCAGAAGTACGGTCTTCCTGTATATCCACAATCGCCTCTCTATTCTTTCACACCACCAACGACGCCGAGAATGGCAATAATGCTACTATCAGCGACACCAGCGACGATGAAAGCTTTACTCTGAACAATCCAGACATATCCGAGAAGGCTGGGGCTGGGGTTGAAGCGGGGGCGGTATTGGATAAGCCTAATAGTGACCGTTTATTCACTTGCACGTCCACTACAGCTCGATTAGGTTCACTCCGTGCACTCATGTCCGCAAACAATCTCTCTGCATACATCATTCCATCCGAAGATGCACATCAGTCAGAATATACCGCTCTTGGAGATCAACGTCGACAATGGATTTCTGGGTTTACAGGTTCTTCGGGAATTGCTATAGTGACGATGAAATCTGCTGCATTATCTACAGATTCTCGTTATTTCTTACAAGCCGAACAACAACTTGATGAGAATTGGACATTACTTAAACAGGGAGTGCCTCAATGGCCCTCTTGGCAAAAATGGATGTTAGATGAATGCGTTTGGTTGATGGATAAATGTGGAGAATCGGGGGATATCGGTGTAGATCCACGTCTCATTACTTGGAATATGGGTGAAGATTTGATTCGTCAATGTCATGAGAACAATTTACGATTGATTAATGATTTGGATGACAACTTGATAGATTTCATCATGCCCAAACCACGAATCAAACCATGTGAAGTGTTTGTACATGACGTGAAATATTCCGGTAGAGATATACCTGGTAAATTGGAAGATGTGAGGAAACTCATGAAGGAAACACATGCGAAAGTGTACGTTTGCAGCATGCTCGATTCCATTGCATGGCTATTCAATTTGAGAGGTTCTGACATTGAATTCAACCCAGTATTCTTTGCATATGCTATCATTACCATGAACTCAGTGGTACTTTACATAGACAAGAGGAAAATTATCAATGTGGTACATGATCATCTCCATAAAGCTCACGTGGATGTTAGACCATATTCGCAGATATGGGATGATTTACCGGGATTGGCTGTAAAACAAGGACAGGATGACATTGTCATTGTGGATAAGTCATGCAGTTATTCAGTGTATGTGAATATCCCCGCTGTCTGCGATATTACAGTGCGATCTCTCGTGACGGAGTTGAAAGGTATCAAAAATCCCGTGGAGATTGACAATTTACGTATATCTCAAAGGGAGGATAGTATTGCAATTATTAGATTTCTGGCATGGTTTGAGGAGATTTGCGAGCAGAAGGCGTCATCGTCGTCGTCGTCGTCGTCGTCGTCGTCGTCATCGGCTCATCACGAGTCTCTCAATGAACTCGATGTTGTTGACAAATTGTATGAATTTAGGGGTAAGTCCAGCAAATTCAAAGGGTTGAGCTTTGCCACCATTGCTGCATCTGGTGCCAATGCAGCCATTGTCCATTATGAGCCCACTAGTGATGTATATTCTCCTATTGAATATGACAATGTGTTACTATTAGATTCAGGAGGACAATATCTGGAAGGAACTACTGATATCACACGTACCATATACGTGAAGAGACATAAATCGGCCACTGCTGAGATGAAACGTGCATATTCATTAGTTCTTGCAGGTCATTTACAAGTGGCCATGTTGAAATTCCGAAAGGGAACGTCATCATATTATATTGATGGATTGGCTAGAGCTCCTTTGAGAAGGTATGGTATGGAATATGGTCATGGGACGGGTCATGGAATTGATAACTATATTTGTGTGCATGCAGGACCATGTGGTCTCAGCCCTAGTGAGACTGGATATAATTATAAACCACTCGAGGTTGGTAATTTCATCAGTGACGAGCCTGGATATTATGAGGCTGGTAGGTATGGAATCAGGATTGAGAGTGATGTGTTAGTACGAGGAACTGGTAATGGTGAAGAGGAGTTAGAATTCGAGTATATGACGATGGTTCCCTTCTGTCACGATCTCGTGGACGTGAAATATCTCACAGGTGACCAGATTAAATGGGTGAATGCGTTCCATAAATCTGTCAGGGAGAGATTGGAAATGACTCTCCGTGATATGGGAGACAAACGTGCGGCGGATTGGTTATTGAAGGTTACAAGAGAATGGTGATTAATTATTTCATTTAGAGTGTTAGCTATTTACAAATGATTATTTAGCAAAGGGGTATAAAGATCGATATGAAGCAAGAAAAGTAAATTAAAGTAAAGTTAAGTAAAGTGAGGTGATTGGTGTAATATTGAGCTAGGGTCGTGAAGGTCGTTATCGTTGTAGGGCTGGGTTGCGTGACTTGCTCGTGATGTAGGTGGTGGTAGCACGGACCAGCGGGGAAGCTAGATCATGCATGCAGATAACATTATAGGAGCAGCTGTATCTATGGGTCCGGATGCTTTGTGTGTAAAATTCATGACGGATGGAGGCTCTTCACTGCATGAGCGGATTTTCGATTTTCGGCATCGGCATCGACATCTGCGCATCATTATAGTTTAGGCTATGCATTAACATTGCATAGCATTGGGGGCATTAAGGCTAATTCACACTTGTATGTGATTGTTGTAGACTGGGGCTTGCACCACTTCGAGGGGGGAATCAAACTGAATAATGTTCTCCTCAACGTTGATATAGTAGAATTGGCACAAAATTGTGTCATAACGAAGTTCCCAGTTTGGTGGTAGATCATTCATTTTGATAGGTGCGGGTGCAATTGAAGGTTTACTGAAATGTTCTTCAGAGCCGAATGTGTAGTTATATGATGCCGTTGATAGAGATGGAGAGGGTGGCACACTAGACATTGGAGATTCCGAGTCCGAAGAAGATGCAGAAGTAGTGGTTGTTGTCACTTTTGATTTGCTATTGCTGCGACTCGTCAGTCTACTGAGTATGCTTGTAGAACGTTTGAGACTGAGTTTGGCCATGTTTATTGGTGTTTGTGTTTGTGGTTGTGTACTATTTTCTTGTAGAGTCTACTATATCAGACTTATCCCTCTCTTCCTCACCCTCTTCCATTCCGCTGGATTCGGGCGTGGCTGTTCCTGTCCTTAAGTAGTTAGTCGTCGTCCGCAACGGTTTCGGAGCTGACAAATTTGATGGCACCCCGTCGGCCGGGGATTAGCCTTTTCGACGGACCCTCGAGCTTAATTCAGCGCTAATTCAGGGCAAAATGCTAAATCCTTCAGCCTATTTCCGCGGTTATTACAAATATTCGGTGACCGCCCGGGAATAAAATTGTCTACGCCCGACGCCCGACGCCGATAATTTTTTTTTTGCGAAATGGAAATAATTCGTCATCCCCGGCGGGCGGAAGGCGGGATTGAACGGGCAGGTGAAATGCATACAGGAGATAAGCGGCGATACGCGGCGATAACAGACCGGTTGGTCGGCGATAATATGAACAGCGCCTTTGCTCTTTGCTCTTTGGATATGGACTTTACAGGACGCGGCGAGATATCATGTACAGGAGACGGTGGTGTTGATGTAGTACAGCCACCGCCACAGCGACAAACTCAATACAACACAATACAATACAACAAGAACAAAACAATGCCGGCAAAGGGATGGCGCAAGGATGAACAGGAGACCAACATCGATACGGTCATGCACAATGAAAATCTCTCTATTGACGCGTTCGCTTTCCCCAAATCTATCATCAACAAACTCTCTAAACAAGCACTT
Source organism: Pichia sp. P7020A (assembly GCA_025531525.1). NCBI lineage: Eukaryota > Fungi > Ascomycota > Pichiomycetes > Pichiales > Pichiaceae > Pichia > Pichia sp. P7020A. Next base: position 13,797 of record JAMYHI010000192.1, read on the forward strand.
GCCGAGGCAGATCCGAATTCTAGGTTCCTTTTCGCCAAGGATTCTCAAACAATCATTCAAAGAGCTTGCATCCTTTACATAAATTTTATATATCATCATGCTAAACAACTGGTGAAGAAACAGAATAGGAAAGTTGTGAATGCCGACGATGTCATCAACGCTTTAGCTCAAGTCGGATTTCAGGAATTTGAAGGAATATTGAGAAATGAATTAGCAAGTTTTGAAAGGAAAAAGGAAGCAAAGAAACTTGCAAGAGCTACGGCAAAGGCTAATGCTAATTCTAATGCTGGAAACGTTGAAGATGCTACAGTGGAAGAATCCAATCCGGCAGTAACAAAGAGAATAAAGCTTCAAGATTTAGTATCCCCAAATGGTCAGCCTATGAATCTCGATGATGAAGAAGATGGAGCCGAACGCGTGGAGGACTTAGAAGAAGCTGAAGAGGAGGAGGATGATGATGATGAGGAAGATATCGGCGACGAAGAACAGCACGCTGATGAAGATGCTCCACATAAACCTTCTCAATTCGAGTTAGAGCAGAAGGAACTAGCAGGTGAGGATCCCGACAGAATAGAAGTCTCACAGTCAGATGTCATTCATTCCGTTGTCGAAACAAATGGAAAGACTGATGCAGAAGTAGAGGCCGAAGTGGATATTGATAATTAGAGAAGAATCAAAACTTTACGTTGTATATTACTTATATTATAAACCATGCCAATGCGTTTCTAGGCTCCAGGCTGGTTGGGCTTGTGTGGGTGTATGCATTTTGAGTAGAAGGGCAATCCGCATTCCAATCCCAATAGTATGTATCCAACTATAATTAAAATGACAGTCACAATAACCACAAACTTGATATTGGACCACATCATCTGCCTCTTCACATTTGTAGTACGCCTACGGAAAGAATTGGACCTAGTATTGAGTGTAGACGTCTTGTTGATGAGAGTGTCCAAATTCTCTCCACGCTCGAGTATCCTATCGATATTCTCATTCATAATCTCCCGCACTTGACTCATCTCATCTTCAACGGATCCGTAATTTTGGACTAAAGTTACCAGTTGGGCCTCTTCTTGGCAAATAATCTCCTTCATACGAAGCTTAAACTCATATTGTCCATTTACATTGTAATATTCATTCACGTACTCATTTCCGAGCTTCTCTAATAAATTATGAACAAAACTACTCAACAGTTTCGCTCCACAGAGAATGATAATCGTTATCAGATCCCCGTTTTCGGCAAGATACTTCTTGAAGTAAAGTACAACCTGAACGTTTTTTCCATTGATTGATAATGCTTGAGGAATATTCAGGTGATCCATCCTACTTTCTTGCACTTCGTTGATTTCTCCAAGTTTTTGGGTCACCAGTTCCACATAATTAGTGTGGTTTTTGTGACCATGGGAAACAGTTGGATTGTCATAAGTGTATAAAGTCGTTGAGTTGACACTTAGCAAACAATATATTACATTGATGCTTTCTTCAAAAGGAACCTTTTCATCTTTCCCCTTGGTGTTATTGCTCTTTATAGTAGTATGGTTACTACCTCCTTTGTGATTGGTTAATGGTTCTGTAGACATCTCGTTAAATTTACTTCCCTTATCTTTACTTCGCCTTTATTTGTTAATCTATTCTGATACCAAGGGAGGAAATGAAGCTGATTGTACCTGGTATAGTAGTCGAATCGTGTTCTCTTAGATATAGTAAGATAGGAGGTATTCCCAGCCCACTCAAATAGCAATGAAGTGTGGGAGATAGGTGCTGCATGTAGCGGGAGCTGTCAAAATGAAAATTCATGCTAAACGCTGAGGATGCAACCGGGCCGTCTCCCCGCCGCCACAGCTGATAACCGGTACACCTTACAATACAAAAGATATTTCATCGATTACTCATTCATCTTCTAGTCAATTACATCTTCTTTAAAACAGTTTACAAATAATCAATCACTCAGAGAGAACAGCACGGCCGTGGTAGTGTAGATCTGTAAAATCACTCAACATCAGCACGTCCACTTCTTTACCCCGCAATTCTGGTGCAACTGAGATTTTGCCGATAACTTTATCAGCTCTACCCATTCGTCTAGGAGATTCTCTTTTAATGGCATATAGCTCATCCTTCTGTAGATTGCACAAAATAACAAACCATGTTTCTCTCTGTGGCTTGGAAAACTTTGGCGCATAAATCCGATAATCAGGCTTGTACATACCATTTTCATGAACGAGTTCAATTTCCAGTTCATTTGGCTTGGATTGTTCGTGTATCTTAAAATTACCAGTAGGTAAACTACCTGCAACACGAGAAAATTCGTCACGTTTGTTCCTCTGAACCTTGAGTTTGTCCATTAATTTTTTGATATCACTTGCCTTGGTCGAACCAATGGTCTTCAAATTGATGTTGTTGCTTTCAGTAATTGTCGGGTTCCATTCACTACCATCTGCATCGTAAAGTTCTTCACCACCTTTCAGCTTCCTCATCTTTAACCCCGGTAAAGCATAAACAAAGTCGTCATCAAACCAACTTCCCTGCTTGATACATTGCATGAGCTTAATGAAATTAATAGTGGTGGATAGAAATCTCATCTCAGAAGTTGCATCTATGTAAGCTTGAAGAATACGTAAACTCTGATCTAAAACAGAGACAGTATCTTGAGCGTAATCAGCAATTGGCAACTCAACTCTAGACATGTAAGCCTGTAACAACAAAAAGGCCTTGACGTGAGGATCCCAAATGAACTCATAATCTTCTAAATCGTCTGCAGAATATCTCATCTCTTGAGACATTTCCATGTTGATCAATTCTTCACCATGTCTTGTGGGTAATTCATCATATTCAGTAGCACCACATAACCAGGCAAGACATTGCCTAAAACTGGCGTTCGGTGTGACCTTATTCAATAGGTTTCTTATAGTCTTGTGAGACAAATAGTAGTATGATGAGATGTGTAAGAAAGGAGTTGGTTCAATTTTCTCACCCGTGGTAATCAAACACCTGGAATCAACTAAATTCTCAATCACCTTGTCAACCAAACCACTTAAGTACTTGCTGATACCCTCTTGAGATATATCTTCAATGCCATAATACGTAGGATTATGGTGCGCTCTCCTATAAAGGAAAGTCCATGTCAAAAAGTCCATGGCTTCTTGCCTAGATTTGATAGTGCCGGAGGAGATCTCAGCACCAATATGGTTATCCATAACTTTGTGTAACGATGACTCCACAGGGAAACCAACATTTAAGAAATGTTTGTAGAAAGTCTTTTTGGATTCTTTAGTAAAGACCATTGCAGTACCACTTGTATCAAACGCAGGTCTACCTGCTCTACCCATCATTTGTAGTATGTCTGTCAAATCCATGTCTCGGTAACCTTCAATCTTCGCATCAAAAAACTGAGTACCCTTAATAATGACTAAATGGGCTGGCAAGTTAACACCCCAAGCTAAAGTGGATGTTGCAATTAAAATTTGGATCTTGTTTTGTTCAAACAACTTATGTGAAATCTGTCTGTCACTTTCAACCAAACCCGCATGATGCAAACCTATACCAAATTGTAAAGAAAGTTTCAAAGTATCATCTTTGACTTTGTCAATGTAAGGTTGAAGCTCATACTCGTCCATCTTTAAGAAACGACGTGGATTATCCTCCATACCACACAAGTGAATGATATCCAATGCAGTTAACCTAGTCTGCCTTCTAGATGCGACGAAAATCAAAACAGGTTTCTGTGGCGAATGTTGTTTAATTGCCATAAATGCTGGCTTATTCATAGTCTTCATCAAGGGACAGAACGCCAAATTATCCGGGAATCCGTCAATGTACATTTTCAATGGAACGGGTCTAACACTTTGCGGGAAATTGAACAAACCTTCTTTGACCCCCAACCAGCTCGCCATATCCATCGCATTAGAGACAGCGGTAGATAAACCAAGCAATCTGATCGGCTTTTTAGTAAACGAGGAAATGTAGTTCATTCTACTGACAATGATCTCCAAAATAGGTCCTCTGTCACTAGCTAACAAATGGATTTCATCCATAATAACCAAGGAGATTTCCTGAACAAACTTCCTGCTCTGCCAGTTACGAGAGATACCATCGAATTTTTCAGGGGTAGTAATGATGATATCAGCCTCCCGAACCTCTTGAACACCTGGTAGAGAATCACCTGTCAATTCAACAATCTTATGACTCGTATTTGCGCAGATACGCGCCCGCCAATCGTCGACTCTTTCTCTCACCAATGCCTTCATAGGTGCAATATACACAATCTTAGATCCTGGGAACTCATTAAAAGCATGCCATATTGCAAGTTCTGCAACAACAGTCTTACCAGAACCTGTCGGAGAACCAACAAAAACACTGGAATTGGTGTTGTACAAGGTATGGAACGTCATAGTTTGCATTGGATTGAAATAGGAAAACTTTGGTTTGTAAATATGCTCAACTTTATCATCATGCAGAGCAGTGATGGGCAATGGGCGAAGTTTAAGCAACTTTGTTCTCACGGTATCATTGTGAGGTTTGATCAAATGCTTGAAGGAAACTGCCACAGACGTTTCGGAGCCGATCCATGTGTCACTAATAGCTCTGATCATAATTTGTGGCGGAGCCGGATCACTCAAAGGGATCATGAAATCAAGTTCATGGGGTGATGAAAAAGAACGCTTACTTAAGATGAACTTCTCAAAGTGTAATATATTGGACTTGTCACTGTCTTCAACTAATATCCAAAAGAATTGTGCATTCCCATGGTATTCAAAATTCCAGATGAAATCAGGTTCAATAGTAAGGTGTACACGCATGACATTTGTAGTGATAGGGAAACATTCGACGTCGACCAGTAAGTAAGGGAATCTGCCAATTAACTTGTGAAGCTTCGGTCCCATGGATTTATTATGAACAAGTTCACCAAGCTCAGATGGATCAAGGTCTCTCAAATGATCCATTGTAGGCTTCTTTGACTCAATCAAATTGATAATTTGAGGCTGAAGTTGAAACTGGTTCAACGGGTGTTGGAAAGGCCACAATTGTCTATCAACAGCTTTGCAAATTTCGAGCATGTGCCTAGTGAAAACGCCCCATCTTCTGTTCAAACCCATGAGAAACAGAGAACGACAGATACGTGCAGCATTTTGAGCAATATACGCCATATCTGAAGCTAGAGCAGAGTCTTTAACAAAAGCCCTGGAGATAAAGGATTGAAGTAGGACATTTGTCTTCTTTTGTGAGCTCTCAAGTTTTGGTCCAATCTCGCAGACGATTTTGTCTGTTTGCAACTCCTCGAGTTCTTTGGCTTCATCTTCTCTAAATTTAACGTTGTCAAATTCTGAACTCATAGAAATAATACTTAAGACATCTGCCTCAGAGGCGCTTGCATTTATGAGTTGATTGAACACCTCAACTGACTCATTAAGCAAGTAGAAATCAGAAGATATTCTACCGATATCCTTGGGAATGAAGCCTTGCGATCTCTCATCAAAGACAATCATTTGCAACTTGTGTAACTTCCTCGCCGCATCAATGATCATTCCTCTTCTCTTTTGAACTAGTAAAGGATCTTCTGCAAGTTCTTGCCAATCAATACCATATGCAAATGGATTTTGTTTCATTCTCACGTATAAATATGTGTAACCAAGCCATTGAACACCTTCTTGAACGTTAGTTACAGTGCCTAGGGAGATTTCTGCATTCAAGTTATCGACCAGTTTTGCAGAGAGTTTAGACTCAATAGGATGCTGTTGTAACAATAATGAGACGTAGTGATCCAATCTATCACCACTGGTACACAAGATACCAATACCATGGCTCTCGAATTGGGGTCTACCAGCTCTACCAAAGATTTGAATGACATCTGAAATACCCAAATCAACAAATCCACCCTGCTTCGAATCATAGACTTGCGTGCCTTTGATAATGACAGCTGCCGCAGGTAGATTGACACCCCAAGCTAATGTAGCCGTACAGACAAGTACCCTAATTGCACCACCTAAAAACATCTTTTCAGTGATGTTTCTGTCCGCTCTTCCCATACCTGCATGATGCACTCCAAAACCACCCACGAAAAGTTCTCTGGAGTCTTTATTTTTGTTTTTTGTCATTTCTCTTTCGAAATAGTTATATCTTTCCGTATCCCTGCAATCGAAGTAGGATTCATAAGATTCTTTTCTGATCATATTCATGTAAGCACGTGCAGTTTTGACGGTGTCTTTACGAGAGTGAACGAAAACCATGACCTGGTGACCCTCTCTCATCATCTCCATCAACTTTTCGAAGGAAACTTCATCCAGATTTTCTCTTGCTTGCTTGGATCCGGCCTTACCCTTGACACCAACAAGTTGCTGCTCTAATGGAACTGGTCTGAACGACTGATCAAAGAAGAACATTCCGACATTTCGATTTACCCCAAGGAAGTCTGCAACATCAACGAAATTGGGCAAGGTTGCAGACAAGCCCACAATCCGGATCATCGATTGAGTACTTTCAACCTGTCTCAATGTTCTGGCAACAAGAGTTTCAATAACACTACCTCTGTCTTCATGTAGCAAATGCACTTCATCAATGATCAATAGTTTAACCTTCTCCACAAGTTCGGTATCACCGTTCGACTTACGAGTAACCACATCCCATTTTTCAGGTGTGGTGACAATGATTTGGGTTGTCATAATTTCAGCTTTGGTAAGCTGCATATCACCTGTCAACTCTCTAACTTGTATGTTTAGCCAAGCTAACTTTTTCGAGAACTTCTCCACAATCTCGGCCGCAAGAGCCTTTAGTGGGGCAACATAGACAATCTTGAACTCATCAAAGTCAATATCAACATTCAAAGTATCGCCATCCAAGCTATCACTTTCCGATATGAATTGCTTGATCGTGTGTAGAATAGCGAGTAATGCAACATCAGTCTTACCTGCACCAGTCGGTGCACAAACAAGCATATTCTCATTTGTGTTATAACCAACGTCGTAAATAAGAGATTGCATCCTATTCAGAGTCTTATATCCTTTAAAAGTACCTTGACATAAAAAGTCCAACTCTTTAACGGGTATGAAAATGTTTGGTGCTTTTGAATTTCGTTTTTCACTTTTAGGAATGACGATTTGTTCATATTTTTCCATTGAATCACGAGTTGAGCCGTTAGGAAGAGTGTATGCCTTACCTGTGAAAGAGACCATATTACCGGAATCATTTGTTTTGAAAACGTGGGGATAATTGTTCACGGATTTCTCTTTAGCAAGGGGTTGTTCTCTCGCTCTTCTCGCATTCTCTGCAACCAGAGCCTTAATCTGGTCCGCAGTCATAAGTTGACCACCTCTACCGGGCTTAGTGGATTTCTCTCGCTTGGATAAGTCATATTGCTTCAATATTTCTGGTTTACAGGTGATGAGCTTGATGATCATGTCCATCTCATCAAATCCAAGGATATCGAACAGTTCACCTTGTAATCCAGCTTCTGAATCCTCTCTTTTTAACAATTCTATTATACTCTCAAATAGATGGGTGGAATCATCATTGGATTCTTCACCACCACTAAGTTTCATCTGTATCCTTCTACATTCCTCTTTAATCTCGTTCACTAAAAAGAGTTTCGTAGATTCATCATCATATATGTCGGATTCATCACTATCTCCCAGTTCTCCATCATTATCACTATTTTCATTGAAAACTTCCTCATAATCGACAAGCATATCATCAACGACATTTTCAAACTGCTTAAATAGATCATTGACAGTCCTTCGAACTTCACTCTTACCAGTGGATATCACTTCTTCATTTAGTAAATTTGATGGTATATTTAAAGACTTTTCTTCATTCTCCACATGAAACGAGGCAAGCTTTTCCCGCAATGGGGTCATAGCTTGCATATACGACCCCGTAGAGGACACGTTATATGTCGCCATTATCAAATATGCCTCTTATGAGAGCTGGATGGTTGTCAGAACGTTTGGTATCGGAGAGTGGATGGAAATGATTGTCTATTCTTCGCCCTTGCACCAAATACACAATCCGCACCTGAAATGGAAATCATGATTCACAGTGTAATTCTTGGTGAGTTTAAAGTCTTGAGTCTTGTAGATTGAATGCACAGGTTAATGAGCATGGAAACTCACAGAGGGATACATGATACAGGAACACTGTAAAGTTTGTACAACCAGTTCAATGCTCATACAATCAGTCTTGTTCGACTGTTGCTAACTCGGAAGTAAGATAGAGATATAAAGTGCTACTGGAAATATGAATTAAAGGACGACTGCGTCGAAGCAGGCTAGTGATAGCAGAAATGTGAGCATGTGTATGATGAAGGAGTGGTGAGGCAAAAGGAGCAATCGACAACAGAAGTGGTGAAAGTAGTGTACATGTGAGAGAGATGAGAAAAGTGGAAATGCATGCGGGTAACGCAGTAGCTAGTACTAACGCTAAATAGATGAGTGGCAATACTAATAATAGAGATGATGACAGTGTTGCAGTTGTGAATGCTTAGAGGTCAAATTGGCCATTGACAAATTCGTAGTCAACGTCCATGTCATCATCTTCAGCTTCTTCTTCAATGTCACTTTGTTCATCAACAACTTCCTCATCGGGTGGTAAGTTAGGATTACCAGGGATGAAAGAACCGTATTGAGGCTTGTATGATCCTCTGCGGCCCATTGATGGGTTGAAGTGATCAAACATGGTAGAATCGTCAACGTAAGTGAATCCCTTGAAGTTTTCTTGAACAGCTTGAGATAATGGAGTAGATCCGAGCAACAGCTGTCTATTGATAGCGGAGGTGGAAGCAGTAGTAAACTCAGGGTCAAAGTTCGATGTATCCAATTCATTAGCAATGTGCGGAACGAAAGGTGGTGGTAATTTCTTCTCTTTGAGGTGTTCCCAGTTGATGTCCTGGAAGAAAGGATGCTCTCTGAGTTCACGAGCATCATTGATGGCACCGAGTCTATGTTTAGGATTTCTGTTCAATAAACCCTTAACAAATGAACGACCTTCCATTGACAAAACCTCTTTTGGGAAACGAACTTTACCAAAGGCAATATTCTTGTACATTTGTTGAGTACTTTCTGCATAAAAGGGAGACCAACCACAACACATTTCAAAGATCAACACACCAAGAGACCAAAAATCAACCATCTTTGTATAACCTGATTCATCAAGCAAGACTTCAGGTGCCAAATATTCAGTGGTACCACAGAAGGTGCTAGTAGTACCATCACCTGTTAGGTTTGCCTTCGATAAACCAAAATCACAGAGAGCTATATGTCCATTTGCATCCAACAAGATATTCTCTGGTTTCAGATCTCTATAAACGATATCATTGTCGTGTAAGTGTTCCAAAGCGAGGACTAGTTCTGCAATATAGAATTTTGCTCTCTCCTCACTAAACCTTCCCTCTTTCTGTAAATGCCAGAACAATTCACCCCCACTCATAAAATCAGTGACTAGGTACAAATCTGTTGGAGTTTGGAATGAGAATTTCAGGCCGACAATGAATGGGGATTCGGTAGTTGCAGTTCTGACCAAGATGTTTCTCTCACCAATAGTGTGAGCAATTTCCTTCTTCTTGACAATAACTTGCTTAGAGAGAACCTTCATTGCATAAATTCTCTGAGAGTCTCTTTTTTTGACTTGAAACACTTGACCGAAAGTACCCTTTCCTAGTAATCTCAAGATTTCGAAATCGTTTGGTCCATAATGTCTCTTTCTGATATTCGAATATTCGAGCTTAATTCTAATACGGCCATTGACGGGTTCATTTGGTAATCTTTGTTGTAATTCATACCATTGTTCCATTCTTGAGTCATCAATGGTTTTCGGAAAGATGGAAACGTGACCCAAAAAGGAGCCATCAATGGCAGCATCATAAACAGATACCTTTAATTGAGACTTGGATCCAATAACGTCGAAAATGGCAGTATGATGCCAAACAGGATTTGAAGGGTTGTAGTTGTTGCCACCTGTTTTAGAAGTTTTCGATGTTGTGGATTTGTCACGTCCAGGACCGGCCATGCGACCTGTCTTGTTAAAGAAGCTGGCCTTTGGATCATAACTTTCTGGAGCCTGTGTGATGATTTCGGAAGATTCGAATGTACACACTGCATAAGGTTGTGAGTATTCGGAGGAGACATTCAGGCCTTGTGCTTCCACCACACAAATACGTAACTTACCTCTTTGAACGTTTTCGTAAGTATCGGAAGCGTTTGTTAATGCATAGTTTTGAGGTCTTTGATAATGCTGATGTTGGGACTGAAGCTGTGGTTGAGATTGAGATTGATTATTAAGGGTGTTTTGATGATTAATCTGTTGAACATTAGATGTTGGTGGTTTACCGTTGACGAGATGCTGGTTTTCATTATTATTATTATTATTATTATTATTGCTGTTAATGACGTTATTTCCCGAGGTATTCAGCTGGACGGTGAGGTTACTCTGTTGTTGATGGTCAAACTGGTTTATGGATCTGTTGAGAGCGTTTGGATCCTTGATGGTGGTACCCATTGCGTAAGATTTCTCATTTATTCCGATGGTTGGGGTAGCGTGTGGTAAGATCTTGGAGGGGAAGGCGGATGGCGAAACAACGCGGGCCAGAGGTTGTGCGTCTTGCATTAATGTCTGTTGTTGTTGTTGTTGTTGTTGATGCAGCTGTTCTTGTGATTGTTGCTGTTGTTCCTGTGACGTTACGCTTGTATCCGGATTGGTGCTGTAGTTATCGGAGGTTGACTGTTGGCTGGATGTCATTGCCTCTGGTGTACCCGATTTCTGTTTGTTGATGAAATTCAGGATGCTAGTGGTGAAGTCCGTCATGACAGTGCAGACGGAGGTGGTACTGTGAGAGAGGAATGGATAGAGGGAGGTGAAGAGGTGTGTTAGTATGCGGAACTTGTGGTAGTGATGCAATTGGACCACTTATGGTTTACTGCTTGGCGCTTGGCAGTTGACACTTGGAAGGGAAAGCTTTTCTGTCGCTAAACGCTACACGCTTAACGCTCCCGAATTGGCACGTCTCCCATGGGGGTGGGGGAAGGAGGGGCCAGGGGCCAGGGTCTTGGGGGATAGCTGGGGTGAGAGAGCACAGTGGCCGTCAGTAGTGGCGCAGTGGTGGTAACAGGGATACGTACTTGGTTCGGGTACTGTTCAATTGGCTGGGTACTAAGTATTGAGTGCAAAGAGTGCAGACGTAAACGTAGACGTTGAGGAAAAAGAAACGATTCTACGTTTACTGATAGGGGGAGGTGGACTCTTGAGTGTTAGATGTTCGCCACGGAGTAGTCAATGGTATCACTATGGAGTGCTGGGTATTGCTCTAAAGTGGTGTGTGTGAGTGGAAGCAGAGGAGATGACAGAGAGCAGAGAACAGAGTAAATGGCGCTCGGATAAGCTAGCGGTTCGGATGTGAGAGTTGGGGGTGATAAGTGGAGTGGCTGTACTTTCGGAAAGTCACGTACCAGGCACTAACGTCTGTAGCAGAAGGCAGTAGTATCTGAGGAACGCTGCTGTTGTGAACTGTGTGCTCACTGCTCAAAGATACATATATGTGCTGTGCCCAGCAGCAGCAGAAGCAGAACACCCTCTTGTCTTTTGTATCGGCTCGATGTGCGAATAAAATTCGTTCGGTTCTGACAGATTATACAGCTTACATACAGGTTGAAGTTGACAGGTCACCCGTTACAGGTAATTGGTTCAGGGTCAGAGGTCAGAGCGGTGGCCCGTACACGCGCAGGTTACCCACCACGCTATCATTGACGACAACTAGTCCGCTTGTGCCGTGGGCAGGTGAAATGGATCCATGTTTAGAGAGCACCCCGCTGTGCTCGTGGATCCACAAGCGCGTCTCGGTGTCAATGGCTAGACCGTTCACTCGCGTTATGCGCAGAACATTGTCTGCTTCCTCCTCAGTGGCAGCTTCAATGCTCCCCGGGTATAGTGTTTCTATGTATTCCTTGGTGACGAGCTTGCCAAAGCTGTCAATCCGACCCGGTGTGAGCTCTTCGAATTGTATCCTCAATCCATCCAACTCCGTGAATAGTAAGTCACCCTCATTCCAATCACCAAATTGATTATTCACTTTGAGGATAGGCACACTATTGAAAGTGCTATCTAGTGTAAGAATGGCCTCCCATTCCACCGTTTCTTGTATCGCTGAACACGTGGCATCGGAGCCAACAAACCGATCATAGAAATCTCTCTTCAATTCAAGTTCCTCAACGTGTTGATAGTAAATAGGTTTTCTTAATGTCATGGCGTAATCATTGTCAAGTCTATAGAATGAGCTATCCGATTGTAAGATATGAGAGTTCAAAATTCCGCTAGCGACAAAAGTGTCAACAGGCTTCAAACACACGTCCAAGTTCAAGTGATCTGCAGAACACTTGGCAATCTCATCCTCATTGAGACCATAGGAGAACATAGCAATACTCTCCATTCTAAACTCATCTTGACTTTTGTAGCTCTCATATTCACTTTCATTGAAATGTAACTCTTCACCAAAATCATTCCTCAATAATTTCTTGTTGGCAGAGACACCATAGTTGAAAGATTCACCCCTTTTATAGATAATGGGTTTGAGCTGCTTTGCATTCTCAGTAAACCTTTCCTTCAAATTAGCAAATGCCTCGTTCAAGTCAAACCTCTGTTCATAATGCATTAGTTTATGGAAAAATCCTTCAGATTCAACATCTGTAACGTCATATTCATTCATTCGCTCAAGTTCAACTCCCCAATTAAGGTTACTGTCATTGCTGAACTTCGCCAATTGACGATCATACCACATTGGGTGACCCTCAGTCGTAAATATAGTATTCCCCGAATCCTTGTTCAATGGATTATCGACATCAAAAAGTAAGTATAAATACTTGAGCGTCTCACTTAGCACAAAACTTTCCTGTCGATTTTGTCGAATATCTTTAACGATATCAATAGACCCTGCAAATCCACAAGGTGCAATATAATGTTCTCTTAATCTCTGTAAGAATTGTTCTCCAACTCTAAGATAAAATGGATCTTTCGTAGCTCTGTACAAATGATACGTCGATTCTATGAATTCCGGACGTAATGGGTACCATTCCAATCCAACTGAGTTTTTCAAAAGTAATTCATCGGTCATCTCTTCATCAAACCCCTGTGCTAAATCACCGTTACGATAGCTTCTATTCAAATATCGGAAATATTCCTCTGATCGTGACGGCATAAAATTCCATCGTTCTGGAATGGCACCGTAATTATTCCACAATTTCAAATAAGCTCTATGAAGCTTTACAGCATTGTGTACGTCACCGGCTAAAACTTGTAATCCGGGGAAGAAAGCACCCAAACTGTCCATCCATTCCGATGCTAGCATTCCATTCTCTGTATGAACATTGGGGAAAATACCCAACTTATTTTGTGTATGCGTTAATAATGCCTTATATGAATTTTTCCAAATATCGAACATGGTATCATCATTGAACAAGATTGAGAATTTTAGAGCATATTCATAGAATGAATCAATAGATGCACCAATACCAGTAATCTGTGGTGACGTGAATATACGTTGAATGGAATCAAAGGACATGGGTAGCAAATCCAATTTCGATCTCATTCTCCAAAAATCGAAAACGGCACGTTTGGATACATTTGCGAAAATGGAATCTCCCGTCAATTTGGATAACATGGTAAACTCAAGAGATAATGTGGTGATCCCCGCTGTACACTGTTCATATTTTAAAGCATATGGTACGTTATGTGGACCATGTTTTAGATTGGTACGTGGATAACTGAACGTTAAGTATTGTTGTTGTGGATTTTCCTTGAATCTGAAATCGTCCTCATTATGTGCAAATGCGATAATGAGTCTCTTCCCCAAATCGTAAGCAAGCTTGAGTAAGTGACCATTGTAATCTGGTATCTTAAACCCTTTACGTTCATCAACTGCATATAGATGTGCCGTTATCAATGATCCCAAAAGTCTAATATTCGTTTCAAAGACTTGTACTGTGGCATCGATATTGAAATCAGTGTAAGTTTCCTCAATTATGTCAACAATGTGAGTAAAACCAGTATAGTTATTCATTATGACAAATGTATCCATTGCATCAAATAGAGTGATGGAGAAATTTCCCAATGCATCATTTCTCACTGTGTTAAGTGGATTATTATAATCTCTTAAATTGGGCTTGCATGTTAGTGGGAGTACTTCATCATAGGGGTATCCATGTTGCATGTATGACATCCAAGCATAGTCGAAGAGATGTTGCGTTTCGTTCTTAAGTAAGTTAAGATGGTTCTTCGTGAATGTGGATTGGAATAGTTTCGATGTGCTGTATTGTGACGTGTACGTGTATTTATGGAAGTAGTCGTTACCTAGACTCTCGGATACATTTGCAGCCTCCGAGAAGGAAAAAAACGGGGCTGTAAAGAGTAGATTTGTCAGTAATGACTGTATTCGCATTGTAGCGGTAGATGCTTAATTCAGGGTTTATCAACAGTCAGATCAGGGAAACACAAGAAGTCAAAGGTTAATTGTAAAGTGAAAAGTGAAGTGTAGAGAGTGCATTGAGTAACGATCGTCAGGAAAGCCAAAAGCCAAAAGTGGAAAGCCGCGCCGAGTGCCAAGTGCCGAGTTTGTTGATTGTTGATTGATTGATGATTGATCACATGGGTTGATGGCGGCTGACCGCTCAGATGTTGATCGTAGGAGAGAGGAGAGTGGAGGGGAAAGAGCAGGTCAGAACATAGTACATCACGCTATTAAGTATACACCTGAGATGTCTGAAGTAAGCCGGTCTAAGAGAATTGCATCGATCAATGACGAACTCTCAGTTACGGCTGAGAACGCTGCTAAGGCCGCAATTAAGCCGCTCACAGTTTTGAAGAAGGCATTGAAGAAGACTAAGGTTGCTAAGAAGGTAACAACGCCTAAGACTGCACCTGCAAAAGTGATTAAGCCTGCAAAGAAGGCAGCAGTTAATGGAAAACCTGCAAAGAGCAAGTCACGCGCTGCTAAGAAGGAAGATGCCGTTGTACTCGACGAAGACGAGGATGAGGCGGAAGAGGAGCCTGAGGTGGAGGAATTGGAGGAATTGGAGATTGGAGATGAAATTCCTAAGAATTTGAAGGTAACTTTACAAGATGGTAGTGTGGTTTCACTGCTGGAACGTGCAAAGAAGTCACACAAATTGATCATTTTCGCATATCCTAGAGCATCCACTCCTGGATGTACGCGTCAAGCAAAGGGTTTCAGAGATGAATACAAGGAATTGCAAGATGCTGGAGCGGACATGCTCGGATTGAGTGCAGATACAGGTAAGGCACAAACCAATTTCAAGACTAAGCAGGAATTACCATATGATTTGATTTGCGATGTTAAGAAGGAATTGATCAGTCTACTCGGTTGTCAGAAATACCCTAGCGGTGTGATCAGATCTCACTTTATTTTTGTGGATGGTATTTTAGAGGTGAAGAAGGTTAAAGTTAGCCCTGAGGATAGTTTCAAGGGCGCTCTTGATCAAGTTAAGAGTTTGTGAAGCGATATTTATTTGTTATTTGTTATTTGTTAGTTTTTTTTTGTTTCATAATAATGTACAGTAAGATTAGATTAGAAGATTGAGATGGTGGGGTGATATACAGAGTATAAGTATAAGTAAACGCAGAGTAAACTTAACGGTTGGACTTTGCAACTCTCTCTAATTCATCCTTCTTCTTGATAGCGTAAGAAGTAGAGGAACCCTTTGCAGCGTTAACTAATTCTTCAGCTAAACATTCAGCAATGGTCTTGATGTTTCTGAAAGCAGCTTCTCTTGCACCGATGGTGAGGAGAGCAATAGCTTGGTTGACTCTTCTTAATGGAGAGACATCGACAGCTTGTCTTCTAACAGCACCTGCGGAACCAATTCTGGTGGTATCTTCTCTAGCACCAGTGTTGACGATAGCGTCGACAACAACTTGTAATGGGTTCAAGTCAGTAAGGACGTGAATGATGTCCATAGCGTGCTTGATGATTCTAACAGCCTTTAACTTCTTACCGTTGTTTCTACCGTTCATCATAAGGGAGTTGGTCAATCTTTCAATGATTGGACATTGTGCCTTTCTGAATCTCTTAGAAGCGTATCTACCAGCAGTGTGGGAGACAAAGACAGGTTGTCTGACTTGAATGTAGTCAGTAAGGGAGATGTCCTTAACAACAACGTCTTCGAAAGTCCACTTGTTGAAGAGCTTGATTTCAGAGGAACCTTGTTGGATATCCTTTGGAATAGCAGTTGCCAATTCGACGTACTTGACTTCGACTGGTTCAGAGATGATTTCCTCTTCAAATTGTTGTTGTTCTTCGACGTCAGACATGTTGTTGCGGATTGGAGATGGTTCAAGATTAGAAAGTCTTTTGACAGTATCCTATAGTGTCTCTACAGGTGAAAAATGGAATGGTGGCATCTTCAACACTTTTCACCTATACTACTATACTATGGGTAACACAGTATCCGCCATGCCGACCAGCCAGCCGATCAGTTCGCGAAACCCTCGGATCTGCCCGAAACCCTGGCGGAAAAACCCTTTTTCTCACAGTCACAGTTACCGCATGGGGGAAAATCCCCGCGCACCGCACAGCAAAAGGACAAAACCGGCACGTCCGAATGCGGCAGGCCACGCACAACGGGGGTTACCCGGCGTAGAGCGTTCCACCATTCGCATTTTTCTTATCTTTGAAATTTCCCAGTGCGCCCCATTGGGCACTCAAACACGCCGCAGGGGTTACCCGGCTGCAACTGTTTCCGGCGCTGCGCCACCCGCGCCACGGCTACTGCGCCACCCTTTTGTGCTGCGCCCCCCTCTGCGGGCTGCTGGCTGCGGGGTGGCGGAATCGCAGCACTGCCCAATTCCCAATTCTCAATTCTCGGACTTCGGAGTTGGCATCACGCGCAGTAGATAAGCGGCTCATCAATTCACAATGCTGACCTCTCAATTCGACCACGGGCAACGGGCAACGGGTGGACCCCGCATTGGCGGTGAGCATGTATTTGGAAGGCTATAAAGGTACGGTACACAGCACAGCACACAGCATTGCACAACAGACAGCAGTATAGCAATACATAACGGTAGTACACAACCAAACAACTAGCAACTAACAATGCCCGCTACCTTCGAAAGAGAGGAGTCGCTCCCTAAACTACCTCTCCCCTCCCTAAACTCTTCCATTGAACAGGCACTCTTTGCCTTGCAACCACTGGTCACAGAAGAGGATTTTGTAGCCCTCAATGATGAAGCAAATACCTTTCTAAGTTCAGAACAAGCTCATGCACTTCAACTTCATTTGGCCAAATTCGCAGAAGAGAATAACAATTACATGAACAGCCATGGAATTTCATCAACGACTTCAAATGTCTATGGTGATCTTAGAGGTCAAACATTGCCTCGTAACCCCTTCTTCATTCTAGAGGATGATCCATCCAAGAATGTAGCTCCAACACAAGAATATAGAGCTGCAGTGCTCACCATTTCAACTTTGCGTTTCATTATGGCACTCAAGTTCGGTAATCTCAAATCTGATGTGAACCCAATTACTCAAGAACCTCAAACCATGTCTTCATATCATAACCTTTTCAGTACTTGTGTCACCCCACATGGTGCAGGTGTAGAAATGAAGAAATATCTTAATTCCAAACACGTGGTATTCATGTCTCATGGTCAATTCTATACTCTTCCAGTACTTTCCGATAACGATCAAATTTGGTTCTCTAAACATGAATTGTCGGCAATCATCAAAAAGATCATCTATCACTCCACTCACTCCCATGCCACTCATAATAATGATCATGTCAATGTCGGTACATTCACATCGGAGACAAAATCAACTTGGAAGGCTGCGCGTGTATCCCTTGAGAAATCAAACCCGGATCAAATGCGTCTCATTGATTCAGCACTCTTCATCGTCTCTTTAGATCATGAAAACTTTCAAAATATGAAAAATCCCTCAAATGTCGTTACTGATACCGATACCAATATCGATAATGACAATGACAATGTGAAGATTCAATACGTCTCTCATGGTACTTCTCGTATTGATAAGAATGGAACTCAGTATGGTACGTGCATCAACAGATACTATGACAAACTCAACCTCGTTGTCACTAAGAATGCTACAGCTGCTTGCATTTACCCAGCTTCTATCATTGATGGTACTACTGTGCTTAGATTCATTAGTGACGTTTATACGGATTCCGTTCTAAGACTTGCTCGTATGATCAATGGTAAAAACTACACTCTCTGGACGGAGATCAATACGGTGCCAATCAACAATGAGATTGTAAAGCCAACTTTTCAACACATCACATTCAAATTGACCAATGAAATCTCTAATGGTCTCCATTTGGCAGAATCCAGACTTGCAGATATCATTAATCAACATGAGTACGTTGCCAAGAAAATCCCTATTGGTAAGAATTATATCAAGAACAAGATGAAATTACCTTGCGATTCCTTCATTCAACTCTGCATTCAAATCACCTATTATGCATTATACGGGAAATGTCCTTCCACTTTTGAACCAGTCTCCACACGTAAGTTTAGAGATGCCCGCACAGAGCCAATTTGTATCCAAAACCAAACTTTATTGAATCTATGTCAAGCATTCATCTCACAGACTTCAGACGCAGAAAAGTGGAAACTATTCCTGTCCGCCATCAAGATCCATAAGGAATCTGCAATTGCTGCTAGTAACGGTCAAGGATTTGAACGTCATTTAAGTGCATTACGTTCCGCATTCATCCAGAGTGGTACCATCAATGATATGAACCCGGCATTACCACCAATTGACCGGACCCAAATACCACCTTTCATCTTTAATCCATTATTGGAGGCATTATACAAACCCGAATTAATTGCTGCTAACTGTGGTAATCCTGCCCTCGATTATTTTGGTATCACCCCATCCATTCCATCAGGATTCGGATTTGGATACATCATCAAAGATGGGTATATCACCATTGTCGGATCCTCACAATGGAGGCAAACTGGAAGATTCTTGGAAACTTTGGAGAGAGTGGCCTTCCACATTAAACAAATCTGGAAGACTGTCGTTGTAGGAGGTGGCGCCACTGCCGAAGTGAATAACGTTGGCCGTGATAAGGAGTTACAAGAGTACATTTCTTCTATTCCAATGTCTCTTATCAAGTCCAATAACTCTTGGTTACCTGCATTCACCGGACTGGGAGTCACTGCTTCCACAGCTTCCACTTCAACTGCTGCGGATGCATACATCTTAGGTGGTTATGACTATTTTGATGTTGGCCAACTCAATTCACGATCCAGATCTGAATTGGCATCCAAGGCACAGAGTAGGGCCCTAAGTCGCGTTGCCAGCCAAGCGAACCTGTCATTGGGTAAAACTGCTAGTTTCAGAAATGTGGGCCAAGCTAGGGAGACTGGACCTCCACACGTTGGAAGATTGCTAAGTCTACAATCTGATCTATGATACGATTATCATTCCATATCTATATCTATATCTATATCTATATCTTTATCTATAATCCATCTATACAATATCATGATGCTGTTGTTCCATGGCTCGTACTTTATTATCCAAATCTGCAAAATCGATAGCCAATATGACATTTGCCAGTATGAGCAAAACTCCAGTTATGATAAAACATACCCATAACATCCCCGCTTCTGCAAAATATCCAGTAAAATATGGACTCACAGAACGTGCAACTTGTTTACCAATATTGACTGTACCCATAACTTTTGTCAATTCTGTAGGTTCAATCAAGGAAGTGAGAATTATCTGTCTAGGTACTACATCGAATCCCGTAGTGAGTTGATTGAGCATCCACCAAACTGCCGCAGCTGGAAATGTGACACCCAGGATAGGGATAAGCATGAAAAATATACCACAAGGGATTTGTGTGAAAATGGATGATTTGATAGGTCCGAACCTTTTGGCGAACCATGCACTAGGAATTGCGGAAGCGGACATTAGAATACCAGATGTACCAAATAGTACACCTAAGACAATGGCCTTAACGTGGTATCGACGCTCAAAATAATACACCACCCATGCATTGGGAGTGAAACCGTAACCGAAAGAATCTAGCATGAAGGGAACTAATAGTTTGAATAATGTGCGTTGCGTAGATGGAGAGAGACCTGTGAGAGTTGTGTGTTCCACAGTGGAAGTGATTGCAGTTAGTGGAGTGCGTTCTGTTGAAATGGAAAGGGAAGAATGTGACGGTTGGCGTGATGGGATTTGTGCAGATGTGTCCGGTTCCTCCATTTCACCATGTTCATCGATGTTATCATTGACGGTATCGCTGACACTGGCTTCTGAGTTGGTAAGTTTGTATGGTGGGATGTATGAGGGTTCTGCCTTTGAGGAGACAAAAAGCAAACTTAAAAATTTCAACACGGAAGTGAACACAATTAGGTAAAAGGAATATCTATATGCCTTTTTGTATGAGAACCCTCTCTTAAGGGTGAGGTGATCCACAACCAATCCAGCTGTGAAGGAACCAACGGATGCGCCGGTGTACCCGAGAACGCTATGGATGGCATATATTTCCGGTCTGTGATTTGGTGGAGTGAGGTTCGCCAAGACAGTCTCCTCAATGGTCTTAAAGGGTCCCGTATCGTTACCCGAAGGAGATATGACACCGATTATGGCTGCAAATAATAAAATGTTGAAGTCTTTCGTACCACTTGCAAAAATGGCACTGGCGAGAATCATCAAAGCGCTGCCCAGCAGCATAATGACCCTATTGCCAATCTTGTGGGCATTCCATGTAAGCAGATAAGATATGATGGAATCGCCAATCATTGTCAAGGACATGAACCATCCAACGTGCACTTCGGAGATGCCGATTTCCGTTAAATAGAGCGTTAAGACTTGGTTCGTGAGGCCAAAACTGACCATGCGCACAAATACCGAGAACCAGAGCAGCCGGATGTCTGCCGAGGACTGGCGCAGCGAGTGGAAAATGTGTGTGGACATGGTGTGCGTGTGTCCTACTGTCTTGCCAACTGTGCTATCTGGCAGTGCTTTCTTTTGTCCTCCCTCTGTCTTGTCTTGTCTTGTCTGTTGACGGAAAACGGCGTTTTTCGTTTTCGTCATTTTTCTTACGAAGAAGAAAAACATTTGACGGAAGACAGAACAACGGGCACGGCAGCAACACAGCGGGTTGCATAGCAGGGGAGATCCAACACACAGCGCATCACGATGTCAATGTACAGTGGGGACGGTGTCCAGGGTATCCAGAACTACGGCAGTGCACACAATATAAAGGTGGAGCAGGACAACTCGCCCGGAATGAACCTCAGCATCAACAATGCCGGCACAAGTACCGGAACAGGAACAGGAACTGACGAGGAATACGGCAGCTGCGGGAGCAGGACAAATAGCAACAGAAACGGCCGTAGTGGCAGTTACAGTGGAAACGGCGAGAGAGTGAGACGGCCCAAGCGATTCAAGAAGATCGCTTGCACGGAGTGCAGACAACAGAAGGCCAAGTGCGATGCATCGGATAAACAGCCTGGTCCCTGCACGAGATGCCAGAAGAGGAACATCCCATGCAGACTCGACGGTGAGTTCAAGCGTACTTTCAAAAGAGCAAAGATTGATGAGCTAGTAAAAGAGTACGAGATCATCAAGTCCAGACTACAGGTAAATCCCAACTCTAACCCTGATGGTGCTGCTCCGAAGCTGAACCTACAACCTCTCCAACAGCAACATCATCAACAAACTTTCCCACAGACCCAGTTTCTTCCTCCATTGCCTACACTTCAAAGGTCACAAACTTTTACGAGCCAACCAACTCCACTTCCCGATCCTAATATCTTCCATCCAGTGTCGTTGGGACAAGGACATAGTGGTGCAAATACACTCGCTTCTGCAGGCGCTACGCCCAATACGGCGGCATTTCTGAGCACAATAACGAATATACCACACAGCCCATCACTAACGCGATCTTTCTCTCCAGTGCAAGTGCAAGCGCAATCGATGATTCACAGAACAAATTCACCATTGGGACTTCTCTCTGCATCGACAAACCAATTCGTGAACGGGCCCGCACCGACGAGTACTAGTACTAGTACGAACACGAACATCAACAACACAAATACAAATACAAATGCAAGCACGACTGTATCAGGTCAACCAAACGGAATGAGTAGAATTGGCAGCCCGTACAACTTGAGTACTCTGATATCGGCTGCAAATGTCTCTGAAAGAGGCATCAATAGCGATAGTAATGTTATTACCAACAAAAGCAACAGCAACACAGATAATGCTGTAACTTTTGCACGCGCAAATGAAACAGCGGTTGCATACAATTCCTCAAGCGGCGACCCTATAACCAAAGATGGAGACACACAGATAGGAACATATGCCCAATGGAGAGCTGAAAATAGACCCGTTAGAAAACCAAAAATTAACAACATTTTACTAGAATGTACTCCGAAAACGTTAGGCGATGTGACAATGACAGAAGATCAAATCGTGCTTCTTTATACTACTTTTGTCACATATTACCACCCGTTGCTACCTGTTATTGACATCGAGAAGGGAATAGAGAAGATTTATAGACTTTGTCCAGTGCTATTCTGGACGATCATGTTCACAGCGCTTCGCGGTCACCATTCGCTACTTCCTGTCATTACAGAGGAGGAGAGCCAATCTCTCTATTTCAAGCTGTCACCAATATTGAAAAGCGTCCTAGCAGAGATCACCATTTCACCAATCACCAGATACGCTCCCAGTGAAGTTGACGAGCCAATTTTGAATGCTTCGAGTGTCTATTCGGTGCAGGCATTTTTGATTTACACTTTCTGGCCACCTCTAACATCATCATTGAGTGCGGACTCAAGTTGGAATACTATCGGTATTGCCTTTTATCAAGCCATCAGAATTGGTTTACACACCCCTGGCATGACTTCTGATAGAGTGAGATTGACAAATAAAGATCTCATGAATGAACAGATAAGAACTTGGATTGCTTGTAATATTGTCTCACAGACAATTGCATCCGTTTTCGGATTCCCCGGATTCTTCCAACCATATGGATCTCTATCTTTATCTTCCACACTGAATGGGGATGAAATTCCACATTGTTTGAGACAGATGCTTGAGATTCAAAATTACGAAGAACAGGTGGAGAAAACGTTGAATAACAATTCATTTGATCCACTCAGATTAAACAAGGCATCAGAACGGCTCCCCTTGATTCAATTACTTGAGAATGAACTCAACCAACTTGAGTTGCGATTATGCTCCTACACGGAATGTACAATGGATGATTTCAGAGTGCTTGCATTGTATACTGCTAGATTACACTTATTGAGTTACAATTTCTTGGATGAGGAGGGAATTCCGAGTTTTGAATTGAAGAAAGGTCTCATAAAGACGTATAATGCGGCATTGGCAATCATTCAACATTGCAAAAACTCACAAGAAAGAGATCAATATTTCGTGCATGGTTTGCCTAGTTCATACATTTTGACTATATGGCAGGCATCTGTTGTTATTGGTAGACTTATCAACTCACGGTACAAGACCATACTGGACGTAACCACAGGTAGACAACTTTATCAAGTAGCTATCCATTTAGCAATGAAGGCGTCTGTGATAAAGCACGATCTTGCTTACAGATCTTGTGGTATAATGAA
>JAMYHI010000193.1:0-38369 GCA_025531525.1 Pichia sp. P7020A
CTAGACGTACCTGCCATTGTGTTTGCTTGGAGAATGATTCCCTCCTGTCTCTGGACCAGTTCCCCTGCCTTCTTCTCCCACGCAGCTGTACGTTCTCAGAGCGTTTAACAATTAATGAACGGAACCCCTCACTGGCTGGCCTCACCGATTTCCATTTTTTCAGAATTTAACAGTTTTTGATTTTTGATCACCTACTATCTACATCCTACGCACTACATACTACACACTTTCTGGGTTGCACACATATCCCGGTCCAGTAGGTTTCTATCCTCTCTTTTATGAGCCTATTACAGGGGTAAGTGTTTGTCTCTTGAATTATCTACACCATTGAAAAAGAACGGGTAAAGATGAGATCTTTCAATTTTTGAAGTGCTCACTGTCTACTATTTACACGAATTCCTCCAGGTCGGCCTTTGCACTATCAATAGATATCTACGTAGTCTAAGAGTTATTTCCGAAAGTAGCCCAATCAAAGGCAGAAGAGATCTTCTGTCGCCAACCGTTGCGGTAGTGGTAGTGGGTAGTGTGAATTCCACCGAAGTCAGATGTCAGATTTAGTAATTCGCAGTTTCCTTTTCAGCTCGATGGGTTTTTTGATTTGTTGGCGTCAGCACGTATGTCCACAGACCACATACCACATCCCACTGTGCAGCTGTGCTTGATTGGACAATGGGGAGATCACGCGTCCATTGACAGCACCGTTTCTACTGTCCCAGCAATCACTATTTGCCAGAGAAGCAGCAGTGTCGAGACCTGCAAACTTAAACCCAATTCACTAGGTCACACTACATAATAATGTCAGCCTCGTCGATATCATCGACCTCATCAACATCAACGAGGTTATTGCGGATGAACGTCCAGGCAGTGGCCATTGCACACACTGTTTGTTCAGCAAGTGCTTTCATTGCAGCATTCATACTTGGTTATACCTTGCATTTCGAGAAGATCGTCAAGAACCAATACTATGGATATCCCGACGAATGGTTTCCAAGCGTCTCGGCCACGATAGGAGACAGATACCCTGAAAGATCTGTATTCCAGATTTTAATTGCACTCACGTCTGGTCCTAGATTTTTACTCCTCTTCTTCACTTATATCAGACTTTACAAGAAAAACTCGAGATGGCCTCTTATTGGACTCTTGTCGGGTATTGTCAGAACCGTCACGTGCGGAGGTTGGGTTTATATCACATCAACAGATGACCATGATTGGCACGACATCTTCATGATTTCTTACATTGTGCTCACCATTCCTTGGAATATGGCAGTTATCAAGCTATCCCCACCTAGATCAACCATAAAAAGATATAGAAAATACTCCAGCATTGCATTCTTTGGCACACTCGTTCCATTGATTTATCTATACATTCAACATAAAGTGCACCAAACACCAGGTTCATACTCATACTATGCATACACAGAATGGGGATTGATTATTTTAGATATTTTATTCGACTCTTGGTCAATCAAGGACTTCAAGGACCTGTACTTAGAACTTAGACCAACCAACAAAAACGATGATTATTTTGCTCTCACCTTTAACATCACTCAAAATCAAAACTACACAAATTATAACGAAAAGGATTCCACGAACTTGGACGATCAGTTCATTCCTAAGTCAAAAACAGAATTCAATTCTACCTACGTTCAAATTGCCATCAATATTATCAACTCATTCATGCTTTGGACCATCCTTACAGCTCTCTTTGTTTGCGTTTGGTATTTCCCACTATGGTACATGGGCATTAGTGGGTACGAAGTGGTGGTTGTCACGACATGCAGTCCTGTTCTTCTCCTCAATTCCAAGCTCAGAAACTATGCATACCAAAACGTCAACAAGATCAGGTTTGCTGCTTGTCTGTTCGGTGTTGGCTCTTGTATTATTACCGAGCCTGCTATCCGTCTTGTACTCATCAGTGTTGGTAACGCTCTCTCATTTATTGCATTCACATCTGAAATTGCTCTCATTAGCTCCACGAAGTCTGTGGAATCAATCAGGAGTTATGCAGCTACTTTCATGTTAGGTCTCACACTTTCCACCATCTCCAAGTTCGCATATTGGACAAACAACCCAGTTTGGCCAATCATGAACTCGCACACTGGTGGTCTCAACAAAATTGGTCTCATTATCGGTCTTATTGCTGCATATTACACGTATATTCCAGGTACGGTTAATTTTGTGAGCTCTTCCAAGAAGGCCCCAGCTCCTTCCGGCTCCGTTTTACCGCTAGCTGTTGGTTTGGGATCTTTCGTATTTT
This sequence comes from Pichia sp. P7020A, assembly GCA_025531525.1. NCBI lineage: Eukaryota > Fungi > Ascomycota > Pichiomycetes > Pichiales > Pichiaceae > Pichia > Pichia sp. P7020A. The sequence goes on from JAMYHI010000193.1 coordinate 2,258, forward strand.
CTCTTTTAGCAATGCTAACGGATACCTCTGTCATTATTCTTTGGACCTGGGATGGTTATCCAATCAATGGGCCTGTTCCAGTTCCGTATGGATTAGTGACTCTCTCTGTCATGTGTGCAGGTATCTACTCTGGTTTCCACAGCTTCAAGTCATATAAGACTATTACCATACTTGGAGTCGTCGGTGCATTCTTATTGTACTCTTTCCACGGTTGGGTCGGATATTTTGGTGGTATGCTTTATGCATTTTGGTTATGCTATATTGCTCCAATGTTCTTCCAACAATTGGCTCTGCAAGGTGAAAGACTTGTTAGTGTTATCTTCACAGCATTGATTTTTGCTGTCATCTTCTCTTTAATGCACGTTTGGGTTGTTGCATATGCATTTGTTCCAGGGGGACCGCTCTTACGTGAGAGAACTGATATCGTCTTGGGCTCCTCTGTTGTTGCAATTTTACTCTTCCTTTATCAATTCCGCAATGATTACAATGGTACCTCAGAAATAACATTAGAGTCTAAAGAAGCACCTTCCACCGCATCACCATCATCCACCAAGATGGAAATCAAGAATCAAAGCAAACTTTCCAAATTTGCTAACATCTGCATTGCCTTCATTCTCCTTTCATCGGTGATCGTTTTCAACAGATTGCAATACACCACTCCAAAGCCATATCATCCAAAATCCAGACTTGTTACAGCAGGTATCTGGACCATTCACTTTGGTCTTGATAATGATATGTGGGCAAGTGAATATCGTATGAGAGATTTGATTCGTGATGCAGAACTTGATATTGTTGGTCTTTTGGAATCAGATACGCAAAGAATCATCATGGGTAACAGAGACATCACCCAGAGAATTGCTGAAGAACTCGACATGTATGCTGATTTTGGACCGGGTCCAAATAAGCATACTTGGGGTGCGGCATTATTGTCTAAGTTCCCAATATTGAACTCGACACATCACTTATTACCGTCCCCTGTTGGTGAACTTGCTCCTGCAATCCATGCTACTTTAGACATGTATGGAACTCCTGTTGATGTTGTTGTCTTCCATTCAGGTCAAGAAGAAGACGAAGAGGATAGAAGATTACAAAGTCTGGAACTACAAAGAATAATGGGAAGTAGTGACAGACCTATGATTCTTCTGAGTTACCTTGTGACGAATCCTCATGAAGGTAATTATCATACCTATGTCAGTGAGAAATCGGGCATGCATGATATTGATCCAAGTGATGATGATCGTTGGTGCGAGTACATCTTGTACAAAAAACTGAAAAGAACAGGTTACGCCAGAATCAGTAGGGGAAGTATCACCGACACCGAACTGCAAGTGGGTAAATTTGTTGTTCCTCCACCTGGTGAGGTTGACGAAGAATACTCCAATAACAAGGTGCCTGAAGTTTGGATCAACAAGGATAAGAGGTTCCCTGAAATGTTCCATGGTGAAGGTGTCAGAGAACATGCATACCACGTCTTTGACGAACCTAGATACTTCATCTAGCCCTGTTTACTCTACTTTACGATCTATATCCATCCTTCTGTTGGTTCATTTTATTAGCTTCTCTTTCTGTATAAGCCATTTAATTCATATTATTTATATTCACTGTCGGGGCGGCAAACAAAAGTTGCTAGTTTTGAGCGAGGAAAGATGAAAGGTTAATATAAGAGAAAATAGAAAATCATGCCCAGCACAAAAGCGAAATGTAAACACAAACAGCCAGCCACACGATCGCAGCTTTCTGATTATTTCACCAGCCACCCTCTTATCAATGACAGGGGTAATGTGGTCTCCTCATTGCGGTGCCGAGGGGTAGGTAGCCTACTGGGGATATAGAGGCATGAGTGTCCTGATTGATCTGTCTAGGTATGTTTGGTTTCTTTTCCTACCTTGGTTAAGTGAAACTACCACGATTTGAACTAAGCCCCATAACAAGCACACAATACACCATAGTAGACAGCAATAATGTCTAAGATGCATGAAGCAAAACCATCTTACATTGGCAACCAGTCTCAATTTGAATTCCCCACGACACCAACTAAGCAAGATAGCGCCACCTTCTCTGATGAGAAGCTCTCTCCCGTGAACATTGAGCGTGTCGGTAGTATATTTATCAAGAGTGGTATACCTAAAGTTACCCCCTTCCCAAAGTCTGAATACGAAAGAGTTATTGAGAGAGTTCTCGATCAACAAAGTATTCCTTCGGCTGTTCAAGAGGTATCAGATGAGAATACTGAGTCTCTTTCCCATAAGCGTGGTGAGTCGGATAGCACTACCCAGACTAAAAATACAAATATCGAAAAAGCATCATTAGAAGAAGACGAAGTTGAAACAGCTGGAGAGAGTGAGAATGTTCACTCCAGAACCAATACTGAAGAATCCCATTATTCTGGTTCCCCGCATCACGATGTCTTCAGAAATAGTTTGATCAGCAAGAGGCCGTCACTGCGGCCTGTGAACTCGATTTCCAGCGGTTTTGTCAATCCCTATTTGAAAGGAAGCTTGCAGAGAAAGCATAAAAGTGAACTCGAAAGTGATAGCATTTTGAAGATGGGTGTCAAATCAGTTGTGACTCCAGAACTTGAATCATCGAAAAGCGATAATATTCTAGGAACTGATTTAAATACTGCGGAAAATCCAACTGAAACGACTATTATGGAGCAAGCGAACAATACATTTGAGACATTGCACGAAGATGAAGATAATCACCAACAGATTATTCCGAGCAATACAAACACCATTGTTGATGAAAGCACAGAAGCTGATGTCACCGAGTCACTGCATATCTCTCAACCACCACCAATAGACACCGAATCCCTTGAAATTCCACGTCGAAGCTCCAAGCGTCTCTCTAGATTACTCAGCGTACGTCGGAAACCTTCAACAATGGGAGGCTTATCCCGACTAAGTACCACCTATAGCAAACGTGAAGAAACTTCACCATCTGAAGAGTCCCTTCTGAGACGTTCGTTGTCTATCCAGACTCTTGCAACTGATCTTAGGAAATCCATGCAAGCGAAGAGTTTCAAGAGTGTTGATTTTGCAACGTTGAATGAATTATTAGAAGAATTATTAGAATTTCAAAGTTCCGAGCAGTCCCATAAATCATCAAATTCAAGTAGAAGAAGCACCATGGCCAGTAAGAATACCATCGTGGAGGTAAAGGATGATAATGAAACCACAATAGATGAGAAAACGCCATTAGTTATGCCATTCCAGAGATCCAGAGAAATGAGCAGAAATGCTAGTTTGAGAAGAAGCTTTACGAGGTTAAGCAAAGAGGTGAATACTACTCCCATTGGTACTTCAGTGCCTAAATTGAGACAGAAGGCAAACTTACCAGAATTGCCAAGTGATAGATGTGAACTGAAAAGATCAAATGCGATCAGTTACAGAAATGGATTTGTCACCTGTCTTGTTGAGTTTTTCAATGCATTAAAGAGGATTTCTGGCAGATGTTTCAAGGGTATCAAATGTGCCACTAAAAAGGCTGTGTCATTCCGTTTTAGGAATAAAAAGCAAATGCAGAAGCCTTTGGACAAATCTAATAATAAGGGTGTCAAGGGAATGAAAATAGGCAGTCCTGTTGCCGTTGACATTCATCAGACACCATTCAAGACTCACAATCTCAATTCTGATTCTGTCTCACGCAGGACATTCCCAGTGGGTAAAGGCTTGCGGAGTGGGAGTGGGAGTGCGAAAGGAAGTGGAAGTGGGAGTAGAAGTGGGAGTGGAAGTGGAGGTTACACTGTTACGACGCGTCCATTGAGTACCATTCATTCCGAAGATTCTACAGAACCACTAGAGAGTAGTGTGGCCGATCACACCGGTGGCTCTGAGAAGGCTGAGCTTATGCAATTATGGAAACATTATTTGAGTGAGAGTATCAGCAACCGTATTGATTTGAAGGTTGATATTTCACACTTGGAACAACTCGAAAGGGTGGCAAGTGTACAGAACGAACACCATCGAAATAAGAGCTTAAGACATGAGGAGCGTGAGGGAATTGAGAAGTTGATGAGTAAATACGTTGCCAATGAAACTGAAACTGAAAGTTCAAGCTCGTCGACTTTGGGAACCAACAGTACGAGTGGTAGTGGTAGCGGTAGTGGTAGCGGTAGTGGTAGCGGTAGTGGTATTGCCGGTGATCTTGGATATACGAGTTCCATTTCGAGCACGATATCTCGATCTACATCTAGGTTGTCGTTGTCCGAATCTTCTAGTTCTGATTGGTTAACTGTGAAAAGTGATAGAGATGACTATGCAGAAGTATCCACTATTGATGAAGAGGAAGAGGAGAATAATACGACTGATACTGATACGGAAACTACTGGTGAGAGTGATACCGACGTGGAGTCTGAAACTACAGGTACCCGATCCAGATCGAGCAGGTCTTCCATCTCTTCTGTTGAGAGTGGAGGAGAGTATGAACAATATAGTTTGATATCTCATAGTGATGGTGGACTTTTGAGTCTTAAGGAGAACTTAACACAGAATAAACGTGGCCCAAGCAGCCAGATACGAGCATCTTCTGGATTGACTAATCTTCATAGCGTTTTGAAGAGCAGTGTCATGTCTGCTGCAAGTACGAGCACTAGAAAGGTATACAGCAGTGCTGCTTCCTTCCGCAGTGATGATATTGATGACAACAACGATGGAGAGGGCGTCAGTTTCAGAAGCAGTTCAGCCTCCCGGTCGATGTTCTCCTTCCAGCCGAGTGTGCGTGCATAGGGAGGGTAGTTGCATGTATATGCAGTTTATAGAGTAAGTCTATTGCAATAGAGCTGTGTATAATAATCATGGTATAAGGTATACAATATGTACAAGTATATGTTGAAGTAGCCTCGGAACGGAGCTGATTCCCATTTTTGAGGATCCCCCAAACATGCATGAATCGAAAGAATAAATAGACACGGCTGTTCCGAGCCCGGGGTTCCGAGAGCGGTGCGGTTTACTCGGAGATAGCTTGAGCAAGCTCCATGTTAAGCTATACGTATAGATTTTTAAGGAGCCCGCAGTTCGATGGGGGGAGAGGGGAGAGTGGAATGCCTGCGCGGCCTGACGTGTACAGGGACCGACCGACTGTTCGCAGCCGTGGGCCGTGGGCCGTGGGCCCGCGGGCGACAATGAGTGTAAGGAGATAACACACACCGAAGGCCGGGAAAAAGACCCCGAACGGAGTTGGGGGGTCTTCTCCGTGGGTATGCGTACGTACGCGCTAGCCAATGAATCGGAAGTATGAGGGGGGGTGAGCGTAAGACTAACAGGTGTTCTTGCTGTAGCGGTTAGGTGAATGGACGGTCGCCGTACTTTGTAGCTTGTAGCCCTCATCCCTCATCATGCGACGAGCTCCCGGAGGTCTCTCGGAGCCATTTCAGCGTTTTGAGCGGCTTTAGGCGATAAACGGCGAAATTCGGCCGGACCCGCCGAATCACGTCAACGGCCGCGAGGGCCATTATTAATGTAGGTGATTAAGAATTAGGAACATGCAGATACTTAAGAAAGGGTCTGTCCGGTCAGCGGATCCTCAAGCTAAGCTGCTGGAGCTGTAGCACCTCAAAAATGCCCAATGATGAGTGCACACAACAACTCTGGAAGATTGAAACTAATGCTGGCCATGGCTCCAATTACAGATCTGGCAGAGGCTTTGTCCTTTGGGCTCATGTCACGCATTAGACGGAAAACTCACATACTTGACGACCAGGTACAGGTACAGTCTCTAGCTCAGGGTAAGGGTAAGGGTAAGGATCAGAGTCAAGCATGCGCCTTAAAACGGATTGTATCCACCGGTTCGGTCTCTCAACTCGTCCATTCTCATCCACTGTGCTCAGAGAGAGAAAAGTCATGTCTAAGACTGCCCAAATCGAACTCAATGGATGGGAGCAAACCCTCAATCCCTAGATTCTCGGAGTCCCTCAATGAAGAAAGTGATGAAGTTGGCTCTTCTCAAGACGATACTACAATCACCGCCGCTTATAACTTTAACGATTCCCTCTTGGCATCTTCGGACTATCAAGTACCGCAATCGAAGCCGCTAGCAAGATCAAATTCTATGCAAGGTCCACCACCATCAATGAGGAAGAGTGGTTCATTTTCAGCTCGTTCCCTATCTCCTATCGCCCCATTACAGAGAGGATTCTCTTTAGGACGGGCGAGATTACGTCGACACGATGAGAATTCTCAAGTGACGGTTTCCTCTCCACGTTTAGTGAAGAATGCATCATCGTCCACAATGGGTTCATCTACTTCTTCAATGGCATCAACGCTAGTACCATCAATCTCGTTACCAAAACCGAAACATTCTCAGCAATACAATGGTAAGAACAGAAGAGTCACAATAGCAACGGATGTGACGGATCTGATAAGTGGTGAAAAAATACCAACTCCCTCTTCATCAACCTCAAGGGCACAACATACCTTATCGGTACCCATTGAAGAAGTGGGTTACGAGACAGACGGATCCTCATTGTGCTCTTTAAACGATCAGCACCAATTCAGACTAGTTTTGGACGATCACTTGATCCCTGGTGCACCATCATCTTCGAGAACGTAAGATAACATAATATCATAGCACATGAGTTGACAGTCAATAGTTAGTTGCATTTGTGGAAACTGCAACTCTTTTATTCCCTTCTGTTTCAATTCTTCATCCCTCTTCCTTAACGATTCATAACGGCCATATTCCCATTCCCTTTTAATTAATATTCTCATGTCAAGTCAAGTAACAACGAACTTTACACTCTAGCTTAATCATCATTAGCGAATTAGATCAAAAAATTATAGACTGTGTAGTAAAAAATAAAAATGTACAAAAAAAATTAATATTCTCACATGAACTCTTCATCGACAACATCTTCCAGAGTAGGAGAATGCACCCTCTTTAAGATTCTATTCACAGGAATTTCAAAACCTTCTTCCTCATCTTGTTCCTCCTGTTCCTCCAATGCTTCTTCCAGCTGGTTGGTGTTTGGAAGGAATACAGTCCTACGTGACGTCGTATTGTAGTTCTTTAACATATCTGCAGGTTCGTCTTCAATGGTGGAGGCTGTTGATTCTTCAATCACTTCTGCCACCTCAGGTACAGGAGACGTTTCTGCATGCTCCCCCTCGTTTGTAGTAGGTACTTCCGCCATCTCTCGTCTCTTCTGCGTTCTCGTTGCCACATCAGCCGCATCATCTCTACAGCCGTTCACAGCCAAGTTTGATAGGAATTTTTCAAATACTGTAGCAAGTGGAATATCCTCTCTTCCGCAAGGTTGTTGTTGCTGGATCCTTTGTTGTGGCTTTTGTTGCTTTTGCTTCATGACACTGATAATCATGGTGTATCCCTCATCGACAATTTGGTATTGAACATCTGCATTGCGATCTGCATCTCTTGGTAATTGGAAAGTCTCTTCATAATCATCCACATCGGACTTTACAATCAACGAATCATCTTCTATTTGTAGAGTATATCCGGTAAATGGATTCATGTATTCATTATTTGTCCTTGTCACATTCTTAGATAAGATCAAGTGATGCATTTGCGATGTTTCGCGAGTGGAAATTTCTGGTGTATTCAAGTGTTGAATGTGTCTTATCAACTGTTGTTGACGTTGTTGTTGAATCTTCACTTGTTGACGTTGTAATGCCAATTGTTGTTGATGTTGACGTTGTTGTTGTTGTTGGAGACGATGTGCTAAAACTCTCTCATGGTAATGAGTTTCAAAGGGAGTGTAGTAGTCTGATTGTTTAACGAAAAACATTGTTATTGGTAGCTTTGGGTGTTGTTGTGTTCGGTTGCTTTGGTTGTTCGATAACTAAAGTGAAGAGAGTAACTTTCTAATGCATATTAAAAATAGTTAATAAAACTTGTGGGTGAGGCCGTCGTTTTATAGCCATTTGGTGCTGACAAATGGACAAACTAATAACGTGTGCGTACGCCACCGATACCAAGCCTCCACGATCTTTGTGGAATCTTCGAGAAGAATTTCCTAATCGGGAAGTCATGAACTTTTTCAAGAAGTTTCTAGAATTTTTCAACTGGACATTGTGGATTGAGAAGTCCGAGGCCCGCGATAAGATAGTTTGTACTGAGTTCGGGCGCGTAAGTTTACCGCCGACGTTTGCGGTTTCATTGTTACTTCCTTTATAAATGCGCTACTCACGACAAGGTTTTACTGTTATTCAGCCACATCTATGTACATGCTATTATTACAAATTTTTAACAGCCCCCTCATGAATGTAAAAAGTCAGCATTAGTATAGAGGTCCAACATTGGATTTTCCCCCGATTTTGTCTTGGTCTTCTCAATTTCAGCCCATTGTTTGAGGAATGACGCATGAGAGCATGTGTTACACTCCTTCCCGGTGACCTGCTTATAGATCTCATTCATCACCTTGAAGTCGGTTGGAAACATGATGTCAAAATATCCCTGTTCAACCATGTATGTGTCTGTATTGACCATATTATCCTGATACATTGTTTGTACAGTTGGGGCATTATATCCGGTGATAGTTTTCGTCTTATCAAAATGAGAGAAATCAGAGGCCAAGATTTGATGTTGCGGGAAATAATCGCGGAGAACTTGGAACAACTTAAAGAGCCTTGTAGGAATATATTCAGGATTAGAAAGGCCATTTCTCAGAGGATTGAAAATGTCACGGAGTTTCATGTAGGGATAAAACGTATTGGCAGGATGGTTCCTCAATTTATGCATAGGGTATGCAGATTGCTCTCGTAATTTGAGAAATTCTGAAGTCATTGGCTCAAGCTCTGGAGAATAGAATTCCTTGAAGTCATTGTGCTCATCAATGAGAACATATCCTTGATATGGCTGTTTGGTATGAATGTCATATCGCACAACATCATGAGACAAATTATCGAAAACTTCGAGTGCAATGAAGAAACATGGCTCGTTAACTAGCGTATCCCATTCGAGAATAGATTTATTGATCACTTCAACTTTAGATTTATGTCTCTCCAATCGAGAATTTTGTTTGTTGAAAAGTTTTGAAGAAATTTCAATAATTCTATACTTCACAGTAGAATAGATTTCTGGTTCATTCTTCTGTAGGAAATCAAGAATATTCAACATTAAAGTACCATTACCTGCACCAGCTTCATAGATAACCAAATCCTTTCCCTCATTCTTAGACTTGTGGTTGGCGATGATGTACCTTGCTAAACCCTCTCCATAATATGGCTGGAACAATTCTGTTGGTGTATGCCATAATTGCAAGGATGGCTTAGCGATTTTCTCTTCTTCTACCTTTTTCTCTTCTTCAGATTTTGTCTTAGTACCTGTGGTTTTTCTGTTTCCTGATGTTGTCTCCTTACGCTTGATAACCTGAAGTGCTTGTGATTTCTCTTGGTCGTACTTATCGTATGCCTGAAGCCATTTCTGCATAAACTCGTCCTGTCCCGCGAGGTGATTATAGTCAAAAGGTCTATCAGGTTGGAAAATAGTCGCTTCTTTGGAAAAATAACCATAGTTCACGTTATACAGTGAATCATCAATGAAATCAGATGTTAACATTTTCACAGATGTGGGTCTGGTCGCACGCTTGTTCAATTTAGTTGGGTTCGTGGTCGGATAACGGGCAAACTTCTCATCATTCATGTTCAAGTCCATAGATTCGACACCACCCTGTTCAAATATCAACTTAATGATATTCGAATGTTCCTTAGGTGGCTGGCCCCTCTCCTCCGCTAATGGGAGTCTATACTGAAGTGATTCTGGGAACACGGAATAGTCATGGATGAAAGACTTCTTCTCCTTTTCTGTATCCTTCTTCATTTTGGAAAGACCTTTACCTTTGGCAGAGAGATTCGTGGATTTCGGTTCAGGGGTCTCTACTGCATTGTTATTACTTCTTCTGATGATCGACTTTCTGGTGGTGATATTTCTCGCTGGCAACAAAATCCTTACCATTTGTGAATTTCCACATGATCCTCTAGTCACAGCTGAAAGCATAGTAAACGGTTGATATCTGGATATCTCTGCCTGAGGTTTGTGCTTGCACTGAATATCCACCATATATTTTTAAGTTTGAACTCATCCTTGCCAAAATACCTGATTCATGCAAGTACCAGATTTCCGCATTCGGAAAGTGGTGTACGGATTATTATATGCACCTGACAAAATGCAGTGATTGAGTACGGCGTACACATGGAGAAATGGCCTCATTTTGTACACTACGCGAGCTATTGTTTGTATCCACCCTACTTGTCCAGAATGTAGCCTATGTTTCGAACCACAAGAACTGACCTGCGTATCGTTGCCGCCGGAGTAATCAGGTTAGCTCATGAATATGTTACCGACGCGTCGCTCTGGAACAAAACGTAGAGCGAAGAAAAGAACCTCTTCTCATTTTCATGTTTTTTTTCATTAGTTAAAGATTTCAAACTAGTTGGTGTGGAGCTGGTAAGGGTTGTGAAGTGAGAAATCTTTGCAACAATCAAACATACAAGCAAACAGCAGATAAAATGGGTGTTCCAGCTCTTTTCCGTTGGTTGTCCAAAAAATATCCGAAGATTATTTCCTCGGTGATTGAAGAAGAAGGTCCGATCATTGATGATATTCAACAACCAATCAATTACTCCGACCCTAATCCGAATGGTGAATTGGACAATTTGTATCTAGATATGAATGCCATTGTCCATCCATGTTCTCACCCTGAGAATAGACCTGCACCGGAAACTGAAGAGGAGATGATGATGGAGATTTTCAAGTACACAAATCATGTTTTGAACATTGCAAGACCAAGAAAGTTACTCATGATTGCCGTCGATGGTGTTGCTCCAAGAGCTAAGATGAATCAGCAGAGATCCAGACGTTTCAGGTCTGCCAAAGATGCGCAGATTGCCCATGAAGAGAAACAGAGAGAATTGGCAGAGATGGAAGCTAGAGGTGAGGTCATTGACGAGTCCATCAAGGGAAAGAAGAGTTGGGATTCAAATTCCATTACCCCAGGTACCCCTTTCATGGATATTTTAGCAGCAAGTTTGAAGTACTGGGTGGCATATAAGCTTTCTACAGATCCAGGTTGGTCAGAATTGCAAGTTATCATCAGTGATGCTTCTGTTCCTGGTGAAGGTGAACATAAAATCATGAATTTCATTAGATCCCAGAGATCTGATCCTCAATATGATCCTAATGTTACACACTGTATTCACGGTTTGGATGCAGATTTGATTTTCTTATCTTTGGCTACGCATGAACCCCATTTCAGAGTTTTGAGAGAAGATGTGTTTGCAAAAGATCAACAAAGACAGATGACCGCAAGAGATCAGTTATACATGGACGATGCAACAAAAGAAAAGTTAAGGAATGCAAAACAACCGTTCATTTGGTTGCATATCAATATCTTGAGAGAGTACTTACAAGTGGAATTACAAGTGCCTAGACTGCCTTTTAAATACGATTTTGAAAGGGCTATCGATGATTGGGTCTTTATGTGTTTTTTTGCGGGTAACGATTTCTTGCCTCATATACCATCCTTGGATGTTAGAGATAGTTCTCTTGATACCTTAGTGGGAATATGGAAGAGAATTTTGCCAAGCATGAAACACTATATCACATGTGATGGAAAACTCAACTTAGATAGAGTCGAGAAGTTATTGTCGGAGCTAGCGCCTCAGGAAGATAACATTTTCAAGCAAAAGCATGAACAGGAGTTACGTAGAGAAGCTAGCTTTCAACGGAGAAATAGAGATAGAGAACAGCACAGAATTGCCAACAATCAATTACTCAAGACAGTTGCCAAAGGCAAGGATAGCGCCCCAATAAACCCTTCTCAGAATATGGCATTGACCAATTTGAACTCAGGTAAACAAACTGGTGGCTTGCAAATGAACAATAACGATATTGTTCAGAACATCCAACTGATTTCCAAGGCGAACACTGATAACAAAAGTGTTGCCGATGTGCTTAGAGACAACTTGCTCAAGAGAGACAATTCTACAGATGATACCAACATAGAACCAGCAGCTAAAAAGCAAAAGAGTGAAGAAGGTGAGCCTATAGATGTCAATCCTGATGATGGCGGTGCAGAGGACGATGATGATAATAATGACGATGATAATGATGATGACGACATAGTTGATGAAGAAATCAAACTCTGGGAGCCAGGATACCATTTGAGATACTATCAGCAAAAGTTTAGAACTACTAACAAGGAGGAAATCCAAAAGATAAAGAGAAGTATGGTTCAATCCTATGTTGAAGGTATTTCTTGGGTTCTTTTGTATTATTACCAGGGATGTCCATCTTGGAATTGGTACTATCCTTACCACTATGCGCCATTTGCGGCTGATTTCACCGAGCTAAATGAATTGAAAATCGATTTTGAGCATGGTACGCCTTTTAGACCTTTTGAGCAATTGATGAGTGTTTTGCCAGCGGCTTCCAATCACAACTTGCCAGAAGTGTTCAGAAATCTAATGTCTGACCCTAAGTCTGAAATCATCGATTTCTATCCTGAGGACTTCAAGATTGACATGAACGGTGAGAAGCAATCATGGCGTGGTATTGCGCTTTTGCCCTTCATTGATGAGAATAGATTATTGAAGGTTGTTCGTGAACAGTACCAACATTTGACTGAGGAAGAGATCAACAGAAATAGCCATAAACATGAAGTATTGTTTGTTGGTAAGAACAGTCCATATTTTAAGAAGTTTGCAAAACTGTACAATGAGGACAAGAAGAAGGAATGTGTTGAGTTCAACTTTGAGAAGACTCATCTTGCGGGTACTGCAACACCTCATGAAGTTTACAGACCATGCAGCGTTCTAAAGTTTCCGTTCAATAATGGCACAGAATCCGAATACCATGATTTAAACACTAAGGATTTTATGCTGGTTGAGTTCCAGATGCCTCCTAAGGTTTTTGGAAAGTCCATGTTGCTAACCGGCTACAGACCACACCGACCACTTCTCACTGCTGAAGATAAGGAGAAGGTTGCATACTTCAGAAACTACAACAACAACAGATTCAACAAATTCGAGAATGCTACCAACTCAGACATTGACTTCAGCAAGCACACTGGGCCAGGCCAAGATGGTATGTATGGCTTACGTGCTGGTGGCTATAAGTTCTTTATGGATATGTACAACCAACAGGTGAATCACCAACAAACTGCCGCACAGTTCAACCAAGGTGCGAGAAACTTCAATCACGCTTACCAAAACGAGTACAACAGTTACGCTGATCCTAACGAAGGCTACAACTCCCAAAACGGAAACGGATATGCTGGTCACAATGGTGGTGGAAGAGGAGGATATGGTGGAGGATATGGCGCAGCAGGTAGAGGTAGAGGTGGCTATGGTGGACCAGGAAGAGGCGGATATGGTGGACCAGGAAGAGGTGGTTATGGTGGACCAGGAAGAGGCGGTTATGGAGGTAGAGGTAGGGGCGGCTATGGAGGACGAGGTGGTTATGGTAATGGCTATTGAATGATTCTGTTTGTACGTTTTTCTAAATAAAGTAAGTACTATACCACTCCAGAGTGATCTCCAGTGAACCCAGAGCCCAGAGCCGGGAAGACATCTTTTAAAATTTTGACGCGTTTCTTTCGTCTTGTTACTGTTTACTTTCCCAGCCGCGTTTGTTGTTTGTTCTTCTTTCTTCTTTCTTCTTTCTTCCCCACGTTGGAAGTTTTCAATCCGGTTACGACAAGGAGATCTACTGTATGTCTGAAGCAACTGCAGAAGCTACCAAAAGCGTTTTGTTCCGAAAACAGCTAGAGGTGAGAAACACATCTGAACCAGCGGCGATCTCTTCAAATACATTAGATAATGGATTCGTTGACATCAGGGCATTGTCTAAGAAGGTTGATAAGTTCCGCAAACACAAGCTGGACAGCAGCATGTCTGGTATAACTAAGCATATACTGATACCGCGTCATAATGCGCAAAACTTGACGCTTGTTCCTGCAGTTGAAAGAAATGTTTTGGATATATCCCAGAAACTTCGAGGGAATGCTGTCAACTCTGCAGAAATGAGCCCCACCACTTCTGCACAGGAGAAGATCAGAAGACTTCCAAGTTCAACAAAAAGACCAGAATACTGTGTGCCTCGCGAGGGTGGATACGTGATGCAGTTGCAGCGCGTATTAGACACTGCTAGGGCAACTACGACCCATGCTATTCGGAAGGATGATGGGAAAACGAGGTTTGAGGATGTTCTCGTTGGGAAAATCAAGAAAATTCAAGTGCTTAGTGAGAGTTTGCGAATAGTGGAAGTGATAAACGGTCAAGAGAGTAACAACATTCACGGTGAAGATCGAGATGCAAATTTAGATATGGTGTGGAAGATCGGTTTGGTTGGTTTATGGAACGAGTGGATCGAAGTGAAATTGGGAGAAAGAATTCTGTTTCCAGACATAGTTCAAACCACCACAGCTTTACAGTGGTCTTTCAAATGGAAAAAGCTCGTATCCTAATATAGCGGGTACTATATTTATATAAACAAATTCTAAAGAAATAATAACTCCCATCGCCAGTGACATTGAGAGCCCCACGATCATTGGACTACATTCAGTTTCACATGGATGTGAACTCGGCATAAGTTGATGGAAAACTTTAAGTTTCTGGCTATTATGATTTACGCACTTATATATATACATGAAGAAGAAGCGGTGATATTCTTTAGATAGGGTGAGTTTTCTCATATAATGCGTCCCTAAACCTAGCAAGTTTCACAGGCAAGGGAGTTGACACGATCAAAGGAAGGTATTCATTCTCAAATCGTGTCGCATTGAGGCTGTCTGCGCAGACTGAAATCAGTGGTAACGCACCAGTGATCAAAGCGATATCATTACGAGCAACGGCATCATCCAAAAGTTGGAAAAAATGGACCCAGTTATGTCTGTTGGCAAATACCGTCAAAAGAAGGAGATCCGTGTTGTGTTTAAGTCGTCTCTCTGCCGGTATTGTAGTATCGGTCAGCTTTGTCGTCAGTTTGGCAAGTGGTTTGAGAGACTTTGAATGTTCGAAGATAAATTCTTGCTGTATATTGTACGTGTTGACTATCTTTTTTAGTGTTAGAAATGATTCATGCGTCAGTGCTGAGGAGCCAGCTATTATAATTGGTATTAGGTCCATGAGTTCTTCACGTGTAAGTGAGAGTTTGAAAGTTCCAAACAATGAAGCGACAAACTTCTCATGTTGATTGATGTTTAGTGCATTAGATTGAATTTTGGCGTGAAATTGTGGAGACTGGAAAACAGTTTCAATGTATTCCCTGGTTAGAGTGTAGTCTAGCGCAAGTCCACCTAAGTACATGTGCGTCAGATGCTGTTTGAGCTTGCCGAGGGGTGTTTTTTTGTGATCGACCAGGTGACAACGCATGAGTCTTTTGAACTCATCAGCATAGTTGTCAAAGGTCACAGTGTATGGATCAAATGTGGAACGCACTTGTCTCGAAGTGTGGAAGTAACGAATACCTCTAAAGATATCATCTGAATCGTGATCATATTTTGAGCGGGCATATTGGCCACGCTTGGATTCGGGTGACCATAGGTATTCAAGATTAAGATCCCTACGCCTCTCCTCGGTGAGCATGTGGATTATGATTCCATCCGCCCTTGTATCGGTCATAACCCATGTGTTAGGTGTGACACCATATGTCTCCTTAGAATAGTTAGGGGCAGTTTTACCCTTTTTGTGTAAACGACGATGATATTTAGCAAGCTTTCCTGCTTTCAAGACACCTTCCGTGAGTGGTAATTTATGAAGGTTGTGCTTGATGTAGTACTGAAGTTCTGAGGATGCCTTTAGGAGATGTTTTGAGGATTTACCTGTTCCCAAAACCATAAAGTCTGATATATCGTATGCTCCCTCTGAGTCTAGTGATAGACCATCTCTATTTCTCATATCAAAGATCATCAAATCTTGAATACCGAGATCTTTAGCCAGGAAATGGACAATGTTCTCGAGCGTTTCGGGGTGATTTTCCGGTAACTCGGGCAACTTCACTTCCATTAGAGGGGAAGTAACCGCTGGTGAAGCTTCAGGGTTCAGATACCATGGGGTTGAGTCATCTCTAGTGCTTGAAGTAGTTAAGAATGTGCGAGTAGATAACGACATCATTGGGGATCCCACAAGACGTGTGCCCGCGACTTTGACAACGTTACATCGCAGCAAGCGTGTAGCAGAGCGTCCTAACATGATTTTTGATAGAAAATGTAGTGTCCAGTGGAGTTATTCAGTGGATCCTTCCACATAAAGAGAAAGACGGGGGGTAAGGGTCGTGATATTTGAAGTTGATAAAATCATCCGTATGCAAAAACGAGATTTTTCATGACACACACAAAGAAATATCGCACGCGTGCGACAAGAGCATTGTTGTTGCAGAACTACGAAATGGTCCTACTCCCCGAATCAAACACTCGCCAAGCCCGGTACATACGTTGTAGAATCAGTGGCACTTGATGTTTGCTGTAATACGTACTTTTTGTCTCTAAACGCTACTTTTGCCGCCATCATTTACCCATTTCCCGTAGAAAGAGCAGTTTGTTCCACATTTCTTACAAATCATTTAGACAGCTACTTCCAAATATTACGCCAACACTAGACAGTTGTGAGGGACGCTTTGTACTTGGTTGGGCATCCCCAAATGAGACTGATACAGAACCTTCCACTGCTACAATTACTCTGCAATCGCTCCAGTAGCCGCTGATACCACGGCCACGGCCACTGCCGCCTGACAAATCGCCTCTTAAATCAGCCCCCCCCTCCAGAACGCTGGAGACTGGACCGCCGCCAAATTACAAATTACTCAGCGCGTTTCTTTCGTTTCTTCGGTTCCTTTTCTTTTCCCAGATCCGCCAAACGGGCACGCTATAAAGCAGTCGCCACCGCCACTGTTCATTGCTTCATCCTGCTGCTCTCTCAACCAGCCCAATGCACGCCGCGCTCAGAACACTGGCTGTATCTGCAAAGTCATCTATCAAGACACAACTAATATTCACAAGAATGGTCCACAACAAAGTCACTATCATTGGTTCCGGCCCTGCTGCACATACCGCGGCAATCTATCTTGCCCGTGCTGAAATGAACCCTGTTCTATACGAGGGTATGATGGCAAACGGTATTGCTGCAGGTGGACAACTTACCACCACCACGGAAATCGAGAACTTCCCAGGTTTCCCAGATGCACTCACAGGTTCCGAACTCATGGATCGTATGAGAGCTCAATCTGAAAAATTCGGTACTAAGATCATCACCGAAACTATCTCTAAGGTTGATCTTTCATCCAAACCATTCAAGCTCTGGCCTGAATTCTACGAAGATGGTGAACCAATCACCACCGATGCTATCGTCATTGCCACTGGTGCATCTGCAAAGAGACTCAACCTCCCAGGAGAGGAAACTTACTGGCAACAAGGTATCTCCGCTTGTGCAGTCTGTGACGGTGCAGTGCCGATCTTCAGAAACAAGCCTCTTGCAGTCATTGGTGGTGGTGACTCCGCTTGTGAGGAGGCACTCTTCTTGACCAAGTACGGTTCCAAGGTGTACCTCATTGTCAGAAAGGATCATTTAAGAGCTTCTACCATCATGCAGAAGCGTGTGCAGAAGCATCCAAAGCTTGAAATCCTCTACAACACCGTCTCTCTCGAAGCTAAGGGTGACGGCAAATTCCTCCAATCTCTTGCTATCAAGAACGTCAACACTGAAGAGGTGAAGGACTTGCCAGTCAATGGTCTCTTCTACGCTATCGGCCACACTCCTGCAACTAAGATCTTTGCAGGACAACTGGAAACCGACGAAACTGGTTACATTAAGACTACCCCAGGTACCGCATCTACTTCCGTTGAAGGTGTCTACGCAGCAGGTGATGTGCAAGACTCTAAGTACAGACAAGCAATCACTTCTGCAGGTACCGGTTGTATGGCAGCTTTGGAAGCAGAAAGCTACCTTGCAGCACTCGAGTAAGCGTACATTCGTTGCAACTCTGTAAATTCTGCTAGACCCCTAAATACAAACTACTCTTTATACGCTATACTTAATATGCCATTGTCATTGTCATTGTCATTGTCATCTCCTACTTTCAATCTTCCACCTTCCACCCTCCATGTAACTCTGAGGGCTTGTAGCTTGTAGCGGCGCCCAGCCATGAATTTTCACATTCACGCGCCACTCCGAAAACTGTCACTTTATGTACGATTACCTCGCCTTCACACACACAACACAACACAACACAAACACTACACTACACTACATCACACCAGACAGAATTACCTTACCCATTCCCACACTCGGACACTACAATTCGAGAGAAAAGAAGCAGAGGTACCTGAACTTTTCTGAGCTCACCGATGGATATCAACGTGGAGCAGCAGATGAATTCCCACTTCTCAATTAACTCCTTGATGGAAACGGATACTACTGTGAATGCAACTGTCACGACGACCGCAACCTCAACCACAACCGCTTCTCCACTCTCGCTCAATGCTTTCCCAACCGAAATACTCACCTTAATTCTCTCTCATGTGGACACATCGTCATTATCGCTCTTGCCATTGGTATGTCGGAAATGGAATTCAATTCTCTCGGATGATGCCATATGGCACTCCATCTTTACAATGAGGTTTTCATATGGTGGCTCATCAATGAACATATTCTCATCAATCTCCAAATCATCCAAATATCGCATTGAACTATTATATAGGATGAGGGTCAGACAACTCATCAAACGAGGGAAATTGACAACAACAGCATGGTCACTACCTAGAGTCATAGCTCCCACATCCGTTCGTGTTGATTGGAATCAAAATTCCACTAGCTCTGGTTCTAGAGGGAGGGTTACCATTGTTGATATACCCAGAGAATGCATAACTGTTGCAGATGTGAAGAATGGAAGAGGCGTGAAGGAAGCCGTTGATTTTGTCCCCGAAGGAGTGACGAGCTTAGATATTGGTAATCGAGTCATGGTATTTGGAAGGTGGGATGGTAGCGTTGCTGGCGCTTTGATGGAATATAAAGGGTTATTACTAGGAGATGCCAAAATTTGGGGGAATATGGTACAGGGACGAATAACTGCTGTTTGTGCCTGCGTTAATGTCCAAGAAGGGATGGCGACCACACCATCTCCCGGTTCCATCAGAACTGGTGCAAGTAAAGACACAACTAACAGTAAGTCAAGGGGAGTTGATCAGAATCTTTTGATGTCAATGGCCATGCGAAGCAGTGAGAGCGTTCTTGTCAGTTCTACGACAAGAACTCACACCACATTGGTAAAGGCTGGAATGATTGGAGCTTTCAGTTGTGATGAAAGTGGAAGTGTCTTTGGTTGGGACATTCGTAATGGGGATATTCTATATCGTGGCCAGCTCCCCGGTTCGCCACATATTGCCCGTATACAAAGTGATGGGAAGACTGTTGTTGTCACAATGAGCGAAGACGGCGCGTTGTGGGTCATTAGAAGAGTCTTTGAAAACTTGAAACGAGACGAGGTGGAAGTATCTATGGAGAAGATAGGTCAATGTGAACTTGGTATTTCACCATCGGATATGTTTGTCGATTACGGGGGAGAATGCGTTGTCACTTGGGATTCAACGGAGCTGTGTGTATTTTCATTTGCCGAGGGAAATGTGAATCATCACCGTCTTTCTTACAAACCACCAGGGAATGGCGTGCTAATAACTGCGGTTTCATTCGAGGCAAACAATAAAATGTTTATCAAGAGAAGAATGGAGTTAGTCGGTACCGATCCGTTGCTTGCAGCAGTGGTGCTCAACAATGGGCTGATTGAAGTAGTGAATATCAGAGAGTCACCTGCCGCTGATAAATTAACACCAATGGGAATGGCACCTATTATTCCAAAGTTTTTGAGTGAACACGAGAATTCAGTTATCCACAACCAATTAGATGAGAACAAGTCACCGGTTGCAGCAGTGTGCATCACATCTGTATTTGTTGCAGTGGCAAGTCATTTAGGAAAAGTGGAAGTGTTTGATGCAATGACAGGTGAATTCTTGCGCACAGTCGTTGATAGGGTAGGCAATAAGAAGATCCAAGAACTTGAGAATATGATACCAAATAGAATGCTTTATAACATTGTCAGGGTGTACATGGATGACTGCTCAGCTCGTGGTTTATTGATGATAGGCCCCCACGTTCATTACTTTTTCTGTGGAGATAAGAATGCAGATGCCACTGAGGATAATAAAAAGAAAATTAAATCCAAGAAGAGATTTAATGACAAGAAGGGCGATACCAAAGAAGATATCTTGCATACAGTTGAAACATATGAAGTTGCAAAAGCAGAGGAAAATAAGGCAAAACTAATACTGCAGAAGTACAATGGGGATCACTTAGATGAGGACGAACAATTGGATATGGCTATGGTTATGAGTATGTCACTGAACGAAAGCACACACAGCATACCTGCCAACGAAACAGAAGAGGATAAACAATTACGTGAGGCACTTGAATTATCTTTGTTAACGTCACCATCCAGTCTGCCATCATCAGATATACCGTCAGTTACTGCCTTGTCAGAACTTGAGCAGGGTAGCTCCAATCATATAGCCGGTCTTGAAGGGGACATAGATGAGGATGAAGAACTTCGACGTGCTATTGAATTGTCAAAGTTAGAGAATAGTAGAAATTGGGAAGACTACCAGAATGAGGAACAATGGGAGGCACTTGTCTGAAAGGGGATGGTTATCAGATATTTATATTAGCAAAGTTTTTATATGAACCTAATCTCAACGACTCATTCATCGTATCATTAGCTCCGAAATCAGCTTTATGCTCGTAAATCCGACACAATCACTATTCACATCATCGACGGCATTTGCGGTATTCATTGATATTGGCGACATGATCTTCACAGCTCGTACATGGCAATCTTTACCATTTTGATGATTTGAGATGAACTTGATTTTTACAAGATAACATTTCAAAAAGCCCGAACTACTAGCATCTTTGAAATCAATGTGCTGCCAGCCAATGGGCTCGAAAAATTCTCTCGTTGTGACATCAATCAAATCATGTTCTCCAGATCCAGCCAATATCGATATTTTATCAGGCGTGTAACTCTCATCGACAGCATAATTCAAAAAAAGACTGATTCTCTCAATATTGACACATTTCGTAAATCTTATCACCAAATAATGAGGCTGTTGTCCATCACTCTGCCAATAAGTTTGTGGCGAATCATCCTTCAACTTGGAGAGTTCACACCCCTGTTTTGCAGAACTCACTTCACATGCTGCTAAATTACTTATATCTATGAGCCCATGGCTCTCCATGTCTTGTAATCCTGTAACATATAACATTTCATCATGTTCCATGGGTTCGTTATCTGCCTCACAATCACTTACATCTGCTTCATCTTCATTTTCATTTTCATTTTCACCTTCATATTCATCTTTCACATCAACATCAACATCCACCCTTTCGGAATGCTGCGGTTGATGATCATCCAAATCTCCATCCAATGCACGTATTTCATCGAGATTCATATTCAGGTCCACATCTACATCAATGTCCGCAACGCCCATCCTCATAGCCATTGCACGTCTTCTAACGTCGACGTCCACATCACCACTGACATCATCATCATCATCTTGCTCACATTCTTCCCCATTTACAATATCATTCCCTTCACTGAATGCAATATTTCTAATTCGACTCGCATGTCCATGTCCTGCACCTGGTGATGCTTGCATTTCGGATGCCATGCTCAGAAAAGTATTGTAAACATGTCTATTCATGGCACTGGATCTCTCAGTAATTGAATCTTCTGGAGTACTATCCCTTCCATTAGGTCGCGTGCTCATTATGCGAAACGGTTGTAAATCTTTCAGATTGTGTGGCAATGTAATGGAGGTGGAATTGAAGTGGAAGAGCAGAAGTGTCTTGAAGTGAAAGCTGCAGTTGAAAGTTGGAGATTGGAGGCTTGTTGAATCGTTCGCGTTATGCGCTGTGGAATTCTGAGATTTGAGATCATCGATCATTCATCAGCTTTTAAATTTTAGGTATGCGCTCGCCAAGATTAGAGCACAAATCAACGGAGGTTACAAAGAATTGCTTGGTTAAGATTATAGGTTAGCTTATATTTTTATCGTTAGTTTATAAAGTTCGATTAGAAGTTTTTGGGTATGTATGTATATATAATTGTAATTTGACTTCATCTTATATTTTTCTTTAGCAAATGAGGGTGTGATGAAGTTATTTAATGAATGTCTTAAAGATGGCTAACGTACATGTCACTGAAGACATTATAGTTAAACTCTATCAGTTGGTTGAGCCTATCAACGACGTTAGCGAGTTCATCGTTGATGACTATATCATCATTAATCTTCATGGATGCGGATGGGGATGCAGAGTTGTTATTTTTCAAAGTTGTAGATGTAGATGCTGTTGGGATGGTTATGTTTGCGCTCGCTGAGATTGGTGTTGATGCGTTTATCATTGCATTTGTTGCGTTGATGGCGTTGGTGTTTGGTAAGGGATTTGCGATTGTTGAAGTGACCTTGTCAGTGGCGATTGATGATGTCTCAAGGAATGGCAAAATCTTTTCGAAAAGTTTCGTCTCCAAGATAGTGTAGACAGGAGAGCTTGGTTGGGTTTGCTTTAAAAGCCAATTGTAAGCAAAGTCAATCTTATCATTATCTAAGTTGTTGAAAAGTTTGTTGACGACATGAATTGCCAAATTTTTCAAGTTCTTTGTCCACTTGGAGTTGCCATTATCATCAACAATGATGTTGAGGATTTCAGATTTCAATTTCATCAAGTTAGTATCATTGACAAGAGAATCATCAAGTTTGTATTGGCGAACCATGGTCTTGTAAAGAATAAAGCAAAGCTTTGTACAAACAATGTGTCTGATATCTGCTCTCAACAATAAGAGTCTGGTATGATCAAAATTTAGAGTGTTTGGGAATTGCATGGACATCTTGGAGCATGATAGTAAGTTCAAGATTGCATAATTGAGCACTTCTCTTGGGTTCTTACCATTGTTACAAGGTTGTAAAGAGTGTTTCTTGAACCAAATGAGCGAGCTTGTGAAATTAATCTTATTACGCTTGATTGCATTTCTGAAGTACTCCCTTTCAAAGGAGACTGCTGAGGAACAGAGCAGAGGTCTCAAGATTCTGATTTGATGGTTTGCAACATCCAATTTCATTGCTTCGAGAATCAGGAAAAGAGTTTTGAATCCTTCAACCAGGTAGTCAATGTTCAAAGCATCCGACTCTGCAGATTGATAGAAAAGAGAGTTGAGTTCATCAACCCAAGCATCTCTCATTGGAGCGCAATGTAATTTGAAAATGGAACAAATCCAGTTGGCAAACCCGGTGAAGTTAAAACATTTAGAATTTATTTGTTGAATGAGTAAACTAATGTCTAGAATTTCTTCTATTTGAGTGATATCCTTAGAAGGAATCAGACTAATGAGAATACTCTTGAGACATTGGAACATGATGATGATTGGAGAGTTACCATTAACTCTGAAATTGTCATTGTGGAGGAAGTTTTGCGTTTCTATCTTAATCATGTTCCAGTAATTTTCCGATTGAATTCTCTTTCTCTTACCCCTTTCACCATCCAAATTAGGTCTGAATTGTAATTGAGGATCATAGAGAATGTCATGTCTTAGTTGAGGATTCTTCAGTACTTCTTGTAAGTCAATTTCATGCATGGAATGCAGGTTGACTGGGGGCAAGATGAGAAGTTGTTGTTCTTGTAATTGTCTCTGGTGTAGTTGAGAGGTATTCAATGCTTGTGACATAAATAGTTGAGGTTGCATTTGCATTTGCATCTGTGTTGGCATTTGTGCCATTGGAGGCTGAGGGAGTAGTCCATTATAATGTCTTCTGGAGTGTGATGGGATGTGAATGTTTGGTAGTGATTTTGAGCGGAATTTTTTGATTTGTTTAATGGACTTGCTTGACTTGTGAGTCTTCTTGTTGTTTACTGGGATTCTATTCTGAGGTATGTTGAGCATTTGGAATCTGGAAATGAGTTGTTGATTAAATTGTAGATTTGATTTGAGAATTGAGGTGGCTTGCGCAGCAGCAGATGATGAGGATGACGCTGGAGTAGTAGAAACACCGACGGGATTTTCTGTTGCTGGGGTGACGGTGATATTCACATCCACATCCACATCCACATCCACATCCACATCCACATCCAGATTCGCTAAAGATTCTGCAGTTGTATTCTGTGCAGTGGCGTTAGCAGTCTCTCTCATTGATTGTGCCTGTTGCAACGCGGAAATCCTAGACTGTGGTAGCGGTGGCAATGACAAATCTGTTGAAGATGAGGTTGATGTTGAAGATTGTTCACTTGCAATGTCGCGGCTAGGGGTGGTGGTAATAATACTCTCATTCGTCAGGGATGATGCCAATGGGACAGCGTTTGAAGACTGTACTTTCAAGGGCACGCCTTGCATTTCAATGTTCATACCCATACCCATATCGCTGTCCATGTCCACGTCGATATCTGTGGGTATGTTGGTTATATCCATGTTGATTCTTGCAGATTCCTTCTGATCCGAAGTTTTAAGATTAGCGCGCGAGCTTGACATAGTCAGGGAACGGATATCGTGATTGTGATTATGAGCAGGCATCACCACCAATGAAGGTCTTCTACTCTCTGAGGCGACGATATTGTTGGTGTTAATGCAGTTTTCATTCTGAGAGGAGTCATTAGGGTTAAACACGTCTTTAAAGTGAGGGGGTCTTTCAACGTTCTGGTCATTGCTCGAGTTATTGAGATGATTCATCATACTTTAAAGTCAGTGTAGTGAGTGAGAGGGGGGCTATTGAAGGGGGGACTTGTGATGGTGTAGTAATAGTAGCGGTAGCGGTAGCAGTAGCTGGTGCGGTAGCTGTTGCTGTTGCTGTTGCTGGTGAAGCTGGTGGGGAGGAAGAAGGAGGAAGGAGAAAGGAGAGAGCGAAGGCGCAAAGTAGGAAGACGACGGAAGCAATGCCAAGAAGTGCGAGCTGTGAGTCTTCAGTCTTCAGCGAGCCAGTCTGCTGTTAAAGGAGTCAGATGAAAATCAAAAATTGAAACAGAATCTCTTTTCTTTTTCTTCTCTTTTTCTCTTTTCTCTTTTCTCTTTTCTCTTTTCTCTTTTCTCTTTTCTCTTTTCTCTTTTCGCGGTTTTTGGTTTTCGGTTTTTGGTTTTTCCGGATTTTCTTTTTTTTCCCCCATCAAATTTGCGGTATACGTAAGCTACAGCTAGCGACGCTTGCAAATTCTGCCGGCGGTCCAGAGTTTAGACGGCTCGCGCATGCAGAATGCAGAATTAGCAGAATCTTCAAGATTTTAAGAGGGTGTACAGGAGGGGTGCCCTTTGCGGCCGAAGGGATATCGCTCAGCGCTCAGCTATTGGCTATCGATGCTATCAAATCGTAATCAGCTCTAACCGCTATCAGTCTAATCAGAAATACCCGCCATGACGTATTAAATTTACAAGCTTGTACATGCGAAATTAGTAATTGTCCTAGTATATACTAGAGCTAGCTAGTGCTCTATACAGCTCCATTTCGTGTATTAATTGTTACAGATAGATCGCATGCACACATGAACAAGCTATAACTTGCGTCATGCAAGTAGCTGCTGTCAGCAGTTTTTATAGATTTTCAATATTCATATATTGTGGCCAGCGCAGTTAGCCCGACCGGAGTTGCAGGAGTTGGGAGTGGGAAGCTGCTGTACGTTGCTGCCCCTTTGATAATTTGCTTTTTATACCTTTTCTCAGCAATTCGAGATAGTTACTATCGGCAGCGCAACGGGAATTACCTATATACATTAGAGGACGTAACACTATGAGCTGAAGTCTCATGATGTATACTATACGCAGATGGATAGCTTGTTGTACATAAATTCACCTCGAGGTATATTGACATGAATTATAGAGGATATAGGTGGTACCTGTCAGGTAGGGAAAGGACAGGAGAAAGCATGTGCGAGGCTCGTTAGAAGAGATCCTTCCAAACGAGCTCTTTCCGTACTGCATTACTGAATCCCTCGTTGTACTTGACCCAGATCCGGTTCTCGTTGGCAGCCATTACACTTCGTCCGTTGTCAGCAATATTGACACCACCACTCTTACCCGACAAATGCATGTGAAACGTACTGTACTTGCGCTTGAACGTATCAACCGCTGTCGCATCCGTAGTCTCGCTTCCTTGCTTTTCTGCTCCCCTGTCAGACGCGCTAGACGCGCCAGATGTAACTCCACCAGCATTAGGACTACTTGTGCCTGTACGGCGTCGTTTATTCCTGTCTCCGTCATCTTCATCACCATCTTCCTCATCTCCAAGTTCCTGTAACCGCTTAAGCTCCCTCAGTTCTCTCTGTTGGGAGAGTCTTAATACACTCTCAAATACTTTAATGTATGGCATAGCCCTGATCTCATTGACATTGTTTCCCTGGTCATAATCATAATCATTATCGACACCATTCTCACCATTTCTATTGGGTTTATCGGCCACACAGTTCGGATCTATCAGACCAATGACAATATCAGGTTGTAATTTATTATATGTAATGTAACTATTCTTAAATCGTCCATTATTCTTCAATGCACCCATCTCCACTTTAATGTCCAAACTCTCCATTATCTTCAAAATCTTGCAAATTTTCCCACTTTTATCATGCTCAAATTCCTTGATGCTCTTGTTTTTATCCACATTTGGTATTATGATATAATTGAGCATGTATATCTCATTAACAAGTAGTGTCTGTTTCGTCAAATTGGAGCCATAGTGAACCATCAATTTATTGACAATATCTTGAATGGATCTACGCAATTCAAAGTTCTCTTGCGATTTATATTTGAATCTTTGACTCTTATCGTAATAATTACCATCACTGAAATTAGCAAATAATCTGAAAAATTTCAATGGCGTAATAGCGCCATATGCCTGATATTCATCTCTATCAAACATTGTGAAATGTCTGCCCATAATGTCTTGGAAATAAAGCCAATCTGACACTTCATCTAATTTGTTCAAATTGCTATCGTATTCGTCATTGAGTTGTAACATCAAGTTAAAACATCCCATATTGATTCGGTTCAAATCACTACTAGAATTAGTCAATTTGGTCATAAGTTCTTGAAAAATATCCGCTTTACTCTTTTTGTTGTTGACATTCTTGTTCTCCAAATTGAAAATGTCCTTCAATAACTGGAACCATAAAACTTCAGAATCTTTCACTCGACCATTAAGATCCTTACTATTGAATTGTAAGAAATTAATGCAATTTCTAATATCTCCATCCAATGAGACAATCAAGTCATCTAATAACGATTCATTCACATCTCTGATGTTCTCATTAGTCAATATCGCTTTGAGTCGTTTCTTAATGGTTCTTTTGCTACCCTTCTTAAAAGAAACAATCTCACAATATGGCTTCAATTGCTCTAAGCAATGTGCACCCAAATCATTGCACATAGCAATTATGGGCCTCTTCAAAATATCTTCCTTTTTATTGTATTTAAACTTGTGGAAACTATTCCATTCCTCTGTAGCCTTCTTGTCCTTGTGCAATAAGTATGTTAAAACTTTGATGAATCCACCCTCATTACCACCAGCACCATCGATTTCATCAAGTAACAAACACACATTCTTACCGGTCAAACTTCTCATCTTTAATGCATTTTTCACCTTCTCCTTCACCACGGCACCTCCCCTCTCATCACTTGAGTTGATTTCTTGCATTTCATACCCCAGTTGTCTACATACACATTGTGCGATAGTTGTTTTACCGATACCTGGTGGTCCATGAATGAGCAAGACTTTCTTTCGAGGTCTCTTTAAAGGATCTGAAAATGCATCCAGTCCTTGCAATCCATTATTGATCAACTTTCCATTCTTAACTGCATGATTCCACTCATTCAACCATCTTAAAATACCGGCATTTACCTTCTCATTGCCTATCAAATCAATGAACTTGCGAGGTCTATACTTCTCAGTCCATAACGTATTAGCCTTTTTCCCCTTCTTCCCATTCCCATTTTTCAAATCCGTCAACTTTTTAAGCTCGTTAACATTACTCTGCATTTCAACAGCTTGTAAATCATATTTTTGCAAGTCTCGCATGGTCGTTTCCTTGATCCTCACCTTTTCGTACAAGTTCTTCATGTTCACAGGTTCTTGTTTATTGGCTCCTAATGCAGCTTCCTCAACAGCTCGTTTTTCAATATCTAACATGGATCCATGCTTTGGCTTTAAAGTGAGTTTCTTACCATTGGATAATGTGATGGGTTTCTCTTGTACAATTTTCAGACTTGGTTGTAAAAGTGATTCAGCAGTAGTTCTAGCTGTACTATTAGCGCTTCTGCCATATCCAGTGCCAGTACCGTGCTGGTCAAGTAAAGAACGCAGCACAGAAGATGCGGTACTCGTTCCTGAAAACTCCATTGGCTTGGAAGTGGTAATGGGAGGAGGAGTTTAGTAGTGCTGGTTGTTGACGTGCTGAAAAGTGGGCACTGAAGAAAGAGTTGGTCTTTAAACAGGAAGTGTAGGTTTCGTGTCGTCTCATGTCGTGTCGCGTTCGTCGCAATTTTTCGCGTATACACTACTGTACTATACTCACTTGCCAGTTTTGATAGCATCGACCGTCTGCGCAGCATGCGGGTTGAGGATTCTCCACAGGCCAAGTTCTGTCCGGTTCAATCCAGTACTGACTTGGGCCTAGAAGTATGGAATATATCTCTTGTGTTTTTAAGCGACTGTATACATGATATGATATTATATGATAATTACTGAATTGTTCTTTTCCTTAAAAACAGAACACTTGGTCATTCTGCTTAGATTGTAGAACACCCTTCTCCCAGCCCAATTCGGCCAAATATTCGATCATTTGCTTCTTCATGTCCATAGGACCACACACGAACACCTTGGTGTCTGCATTTGCCTTTGGCAATTCAGCTTCCAAAATATCCTTTGTAATGTAACCGGTGTATCCCTCTGTCCAATCTGCAGGAGGTTTATTCAAGATGTACTTCAAGCTGAAACCTGGGTAAGATTCCACATATTCATCAAGTTCTTCCTTTAATAAGATGTCATTCTCTGTTTCATTGGCAAATAAGAGTTTCACGGTGGTGTGATCTTCAAGAGTGGTGATGATAGAGCCTAACACTGCAAGCATTGGCGTGATACCAGATCCACCGGCAATCATAACAATTTCCTTGGCCATGTTTTTCTTGTATGACATTCTGCCCACTGGTCCCTTGAATAGCACCTTCTTACCTGGGGTTAAGGTGGCGAAATGCTTGGAAACGCTACCATCTTTATACGATTTGACGATGATGTCGAAGAATCCCTCATCAAGTTGGTTGTTGATAGGAGTGTAGTATCTAATCTCATCCTTACCTTCGATGGTAAACTTACATGCAAGGTGATGTCCAATGGGGATGTGGAGTTGATCGTATTCATGATCTAATTTGAATCTGTAAATGGCAGTATTTTTGGAGATGATGGTCTTATCAATGAGTTCATATTCTTGGAAATTTTGCGATGAAAGAACAGGTCTCTGGAACTTCACACGCAAGTAGTGGTAACCGAGGAATACCGCAATCAGGGCAATCATGTATGGCAAATAGTCATAGTTGAGAATCGTAGTACCGAAAAGACAGAGAAACACTGGAATGTAAATACCGTGTAAGGGAGTTTTGAGCAAATCTGCACCTTCAAGTTTTCCCTCAGCCATTATAGATGATGTTGGAAATCGTCAGTTTGTACACTGGACTGGAAAAGTTCTAGATGCAATGCCTACTGTAGGAAGAATGTTCCGTCAATGAAAGCAAAGGCCAAGGCGTGCGCTGAAAGCTGAGAGTGATGAAATTTAGCCACCAGCACAAGCCACAAGCCACATGAATTCGAAATTCGAACTCAATGCGGAAATT
This sequence comes from Pichia sp. P7020A, assembly GCA_025531525.1. Taxonomy (NCBI): domain Eukaryota; kingdom Fungi; phylum Ascomycota; class Pichiomycetes; order Pichiales; family Pichiaceae; genus Pichia; species Pichia sp. P7020A. Next base: position 32,108 of record JAMYHI010000193.1, read on the forward strand.
GGTAAGCAGAAATTAAGTCCGTGGCTCGCACAAATAATCCTGATTTTCCACATAGCGGAAAGAAGATTGGAGTTAGTCCATTTAACACCTAATCGGCCCCAAATCACGTAAATTTAGGATGCCGAAACTGTCCATCCCCTATGACATTTTGATCCCAGTGAAGCTGAATTTCGAAGAAGACTTCGAAGTCAAAGAGGTTTCTCGTTTCTCCAAGACCCAAAATAAAATCCTTATTGATGATTCGGAACTTTACACCTTCCAAATCCCAGAAGCTAAAAACAACGCATGTCCTTACGGATTGAATACTGCCCTAGGTCATCATGGATACAAGCCGAAGGTTTTTGGACGCACGGAGAGCACAATCGGCGATTTCATGACCGCTCTATTGCAGATAACCGAAACACAGAATAGAATTCGTCATGTGCCTGGTGGTGATTATGATGTCAATTTGAGGAAATGTGAAGTATTTGCCCCATCTGCCTTTTTCCAGTATGTTGCAGCACAAAAAATGTCCACGTTCTACATTGTCAACGTAAACAATCGGATTGTCATTGCCAATGCTGAACGAAGAGAATTGCAGGATGTTAAGATGAGCTACGTTGGAATACGATTTGAAGACCTTCTTCATCATGGTACACATTTCAAAACGGTGAACAACTTGAGTTTTTACGATAGTATTATTGAAACAAAAGTTGCAGGCATGAACTGCTTGTTTTTTGCGGAGGTTGATTCTAAGGATCCACACTCTGGTGATTACACTGAGATTAAAATGATCTTGTGTAAGGGTTCGATTCCAAACCATCGGATGACTAACAAACGTGAAATTTTGCGCATGTTAGCAAATGGGAACAACTATTTTAGCGATTTCCTGCTAAGATTACTTGTGCAATGCAAGCTATCTCTCGAGAACAGGGTATTGATAGGTATTCGAGATGCTTCCTTTAATATCAAAAATATTACCCTCTTCTCCGTTGATGAGGACCTCATACCGTTTTTCAAGAGTAGGTACGCAGAAGATTACAAGATTTACACCCATTCGTTAGATTCCATTGATAGGGTGTTGAAAGAGATCAAAATTAGATGTACGCCAGGTGCACCAGTTTTGAAGCTGAAAGTTGGATACCATTGTACTTTAGAGACGGTCGATGAGAGTAGCGAGAGGGTACGTATTCTGCAGACCGTTTTGACAGAAGAGTTCTATAAATTGCTCAAAGAACTCTGATCAAATTAGTGATTATTTACTTATATAGGAAATTATTTAATATTTTGTACTAACGGATGGAAACCACGAGCGGGTTAGGTTAGGAAAAGAATGTTAATATGGTGATGAGAGAGGGGGGATATCATGGGAGAATTTGTTTGGGTAATGAGTAGATTTAAACCTTGATGTCAGCGGTAGCTGCTGAGGTATTTGCCTTTTCATCACTTGCATATTCTTCTTCAGTGGCACTTACTGCCATTGGTTCAGATTTTGCAGCTTTAGCGGCCTCTTTCTCATCTGCAGCTGCTTTCTCAGCTTGCTTTTGTTTCATCATTGCTGTCCATCCGTATTTGGATTTATTTCTTAATCTTTCACCATAGAAGGAAAATAACCAAGGAACTGGAATCATTGCGCATGCAATGAAGGCAAAGACGGAACAACCCCAAGAGACGTGCAAATTCTCCATCATCTGCACAGTGAAAAGCGGGAAAACAGATGAAACCAAATAACGAGTCATGTTGTTAGCAGCTAATGCGGAAGCAACCGAGATTGGTGGGTAAGACATGGAGAAATATGTCAAGATGGAGAAGAAAATCAACACAAGTGAAAATCCAAACATGACACCTGATGCCGTTGGTGCCATCCAGTGAACACTGGTTCTAGCACTCCAACCAAGCCAGAATAAGGATGGACCAAAAGTGATGGAACCAACCATACATGGTAAAAGACGAGATTCTGGAGTTGGTTTGATTGGGTTACCCTGCTTATCCTTCATACCAATGTATCCATCTGGCCATTTCTTGAAGAAGTAAAATTTGTCCATACAAACGTAAAGTGCGGCACCCAATAGTAAACCGAGTCCAACACCTAAGAACGGTAGACCGGACACTCCCAATTCCATTCTGTAGATACCTCTGAAAATGACAGGGAATGCTTCGAAGAAACCAAATAAGACAGCAAAGACAAATGCTGTGTAAATAGAGAAGACGAGAACAATTGGTTCCACAACTAACATTTCCATAGGCTTTAACAAAGTGACAAAGACAATCGCAGTGAGGAATTCAGCGGTTCCCATGGTCTTCTTAATTTTCTTACCACGCTTCAATAAACGTTTTCTCATAATAATTGGCTTGTAAGTTTCTGGCATGAGGAATAATGGAATGAACACCGTTGCTGCAAAGAACAAGTTCACCCACATTGCCCATCTTAAACCACCAACGCGGGTAGGAGAATCTGATATTTTGTTTTGGCCAATGAAACCACCAATGATAGGACCAATGACAGGACCAGCGAGTGGTGCCAAACAGAACATTGTCATAGCAATACCAATCTCTTGAGGTCTCCAGACATCAGTGACGGTACCACCAGCAATTGCCAAAGCACCGGATGAGGTGAGTCCTGCAAAGAATCTCAAGACTAGTACTTCTCTAATATGACTTGATAGACCAACACCCATGATGAACAACATAGAGACAGGTAAACTGGAGCAGTAAACGATTTTACGACCAAATAATTCTGATAATGGCGCGGAGATGGCTGGACCAAATGCCAAACCAACTAGATAAAAGGTCAAACCGGCCAATCCTAAAGTTTGACTGACGTGCCATTTGACCATCATCTCTGGGATGGCGTCGACATAAATGGAGGAACCCAATGTAATGACTAAACATAAGAATGCGGTAGTCATGGTACAGTACCACTTCTTCCATGCTGGCCAGTTGAATGGACAATCTGGGTCATCTGGTCCATCCCAATCGACTTTACGGAGGTCATAACCGGCAATCTCAGGATCTTCTTCCTCTTCCGCTTCGGCAGCCTTTTCAAGATCTGCCGCTGATTTACCGGTGAGAATTCTGGATATATGAGTGTGATGGGTTGCTTCGCGAACAAGTTCAGCCTCGAATTCATCCTCGTAGTCATCATGATTGGTAGCAGTACGCTGGACAAAATCTTCAACGTTCTCGTAATCCGGAGACTCTCTCAGAGTGACTGTACGCTGTAATTGTGGTTCTCCTGTAGAAGTTACCGCAGGAGTTGCTGTGGTATCTGCCTTTGGAATGTATGGATGATCCTCTGCGTTAACTGGGGTGTCTTCAATGGTTCTGTTGGCATTGCTGCTCTCTGCAGAATGAGAGGATGCTGCATCCACGGTGGCATTCACATCAATGGTATCATTGTGATCGTTGTTGTATTCCAACTGTTCATCTTCATCTTGAACACTTTGGAATGATTCCTGCGCGGACTCGTAGTGTGAGAGCGAGCTCTCTGAGTTCCGGGACGACATTGACTGGCTGTGTTGATGAGCTAGAAGCGGTCTTGTGCGTTGATGAGATTACGGTATTGCAATTGCCTGAGGATAGGAAGAAGAGGTTCCGGAAACAAACAGACAAACATCTCGACACTCCACCGCAAGCTAGCTAGTTGGTCGTCAGCTGCCGCCCACACACACACACATGGTACATTGGCCCCCTCAGCGGCAATTTGCATACAGAAAAGAAAAATTCGCCCGGATTTGCAAACTCGCATGGCGGTTGGGCCGCGAAAAACAAACAAACTAGGATGTTCGGCCGTTGCTCGGTGTTCGGCGCTCGGTAAGAGCCGTCTGCTAGAGGGTCCATAATCCTTACCTGGTTCGCCAGCTTGGTATCCTCAACGGGCGCCCCGTGTATATACTAGTCTGCTACGTAAGCGGGCTGGAATGATGCAAGCTCTTGTGCACATGCATATATGTGTCGACGCGTGAGAGAACCCGTTAGCTTGTAGAGATTGGCCCGGTTGACATGCATCGAGGATACGAATTTGAAGTTCTGGGCTGTGCAGGTTGCAGGTTGCAGGCCGAGCATCGAGGAAAAGTAATTTGTCCGCAATTTTTTTTCCTTTAAGTTGATTATATGACGAAAAACATTGGCGATAAACTCATGTATACTACTCTATGTTATGTGAATAGATTTATTGGCCTCTTGAATTTGGTCATAACGAATTATTGGAGAAAAGGTACTTATTAGATGTGACTTCTATTCACCAAATGTTAGAAATTTCTATACTTTGGTTTTTAGAAACTGTCCATCTGGATTCTGAGGAAATTATATTTCAGTTTGATAGCTGATTTAATATCAATGTTAAGGTGTTGGTGATACAATTAGGAGTATTTGTACATTTCTTTGTGGCAAAAAATTAGAAATTTAATGAACATATTGATTTGTTTATACTCTTCCATATTGTACTTGGGACCGACAAATTGGTTCAATGGGATAATTGTCAGGTCGCTTAATTGATGTATCTTGCGAGCTGTCTCACAATGAAAAAAGATATGGTGTACTCCGCCCTGTTTGGAAGTGCAGAATGCGCATATCTTGTAAAAGCACTTAGTCAGGAGTCCCGCATATAATTCGAAGACCTCATTGTAGTGGGAATGGTGAACATAGTGTGCATGTGTGATATGCGTTTGATCAATGCCCATTCAAATGGAAAGTTTTAAGCACGTTTCCAAGAAGACCCATTCCATTCACCATCAACTAACCGCAAACATTAGTTACTGGCTGAAACATCTACCAACTACCAGTTCGATCAATGGCAAGCATTGATCAAACGCATATCACACATGCACTATGTTCACCATTACCACTACAATGAGGTCTTCGAATTATATGCGGGACTCCTGACTAAGTGCTTTTACAAGTTATGCGCATTCTGCACTTCCAAACAGGGCGGAGTACACCATATCATTTTTCATACAAGCAACTGTGGTATTCTGAGAGTTTAGCTTTCGCTAAATATTCCCAATTAGGAAGTTCATATTTTCCCTTTTATTAACCCTCTTAACTCTTAAGGCTCATCCTACAGAGCCTACTTCATGGTGTTTCAGCAACATTACTTGCTTCTTCCTTATCATTATATCTTTGTATTGGCTACTTTACCAATCTACTTACTTATCAATTTATATATATGTATTAATCCGTTCCCACGAACGCTCTTAATGGAGGATGGGTAATACATAAACGAAGTACAACCCCGTCGGTATTAATCAAAGTGCTGAACGATCATAAGAATTTAAATTTTTAAGGAAATAGAGTATCTTAGGATAATCAGGAATAAATACTAAGACTTATAAGGATAAGCTTGCAAAAAAAGGCTTGAAAAAGAGAGGTAAGATTAATCATGTTTTTTCTGTGAAAACGTCGATATTATCTCATCGAAGACAATGTCAAATGACAACCCTTATGAAGCTTGCCACCTTGGTTCAAGGAGTTCTCAAAAACTCATGAGGATTCGATAAAAAGAATGGAGGCAAGACTAGAGGCTACTCAAAAGAATTTGATGAAAAAAATAGAAGAAAAAATAAAGCTGATACAAGAAGAAACCAAAAAGAAGTCTATTGAGATTCAGTCTAATGCTAATGAAAGCAGTGATTATGCTGTATCCAACAATGATGCCATCTTTAATTTGGTCGAGAGATTAGAAAAGCTTGAGAAAGTTGAGAAGGAAATGACAATGGACCAGAAGGCCTATAAAGATTCATGTGCTGCACTTCATACAGATGTGGACAAAATTAATACGCAATAATCTGATAAGAAAATCATCCCATTGATCAATATCGCCATACACATAACGCTCAGCCAATGAATGCGTTTTCACCAAAGTTAACCATTTAGCTGGAGGGATTCCATTGTCTGTCAATTGATACTGAATTTCCTCCAACCTTTCCAATGGTTGTTCAGGCGAGGTTCCCTTCGCAATAAAGCATGAATGTTTCACTAACGGCTTCGCTGCTGTGTCGTAATCAGCTCTATTTCTGGATCCTTTCGCAAACTCTTCTTTGACATCGTCAAAATGTAAAACCTGAGGTAAGTATTAAGTATATATCTCAATCTTATCCAATGTTTTGCTTCTATCATCCACAATACGATTGATGATACTCCGTTTTAAAGCGTCCTGCTCTAAAGTCAACTTCTTTAATGATAATTTCAATTCCTTCACTTCGTTGATGACTTCAGATTGCTTATTGATCTCCTCATTCACAGCTTCAATTGTTTGTGCTTCAAACTTTGACAATTCTTCTTG
>JAMYHI010000194.1:0-37350 GCA_025531525.1 Pichia sp. P7020A
ACATCTGGTTGGAATATTAACACCTTTCGAAGAGCAGTATATGGTCTCTCTGTCGTCTAGTATTGCATCCATCTTCATTTTCGTTTGAGGCTTTGGAATTCTGGCCTTGGAGGCCTTACCACGCACAGCGGTTTCCTGTGTGGAGGTTTCGATAGATCCTATAGTTATAAGCTGAGATTCTTCGCTTTCCCCTTTAGTTCGTTTTTGTCTGTCCAGATCAAATCTTACAACGCATTTATGCAGGGAAGAAGAGTCCTTTGATGTCTCGGTGCTTCCAGTTTTTGGGTCAATGGTGATGTCAGGGATACTTCCACGCACTTCTTCTATGGGTGGTGCTGGTTTTTCCGCTTCACTGACATCCTCTACAGGGGTAACTTTATCTTCAGCAGTTTCTGAGTTAACTCGATCGATCGGATGCTGCACTGCAGTTTTGCATGTAGCTTCTTCTGTTGCTGGGCCAGTCATCTGTTCAGTTTCATCAGTATCGCCTGGTGTATCAATGATTTCGGATTCGCCGGTTGTTACATCGAGCAGTTTGTCTGGTACTTTTGATACCACAGCTATTTGAGAAGCTCCCATAGTATTAGGTGTGGAATTAAGCTCTGCATTAGTTCCATCGTGAATTTTCTCAGATTCTTCTGATGCCACTGATGTTGGTATAACCGCTGCTAATTCAAGAGTGGGTCCAGCTGTGCTCACTTCATTTGTTAGATTCGACGATTCAAGTGACCTTTCAGAATTTTCATTCACAGCAGCATTCTGCTCTGAGGTTATATTCTCTACATTCGTCTGTTCTTTTAGTTTTGCTGTAGCTTCGTCGATCTGTCTCCTTCTACTTTCCTCGTACTCACGTTGCAAATTCTCCTCTTCCACTTCGCTATCTTCCATCAACTTTGGGATATCATTCATCGCTCTCACAACGGAATCCATTATATCTAGGGTGAATATGTTCTTACCATCCGTGAGTAAATTGTTGAGTAGGAGAAGTCTGGATCCAACCTTTTCACGTGGAACAATTTTCTTGAATTGTTCGAAGTACTCCTCTTCCGAACTGAATACCGACATCTTCATCAACCCCTTCACTTTGGTATTCTTAATTCTCAATAAGTTCAAATTTGAACTGACACGACCGTCATAGTCAAAGATGGAGCTAAACCTTTCAGAAAACACGATTGGAGGAAGTTTTTGTGCAGTTTCCAATAACTTCTCAAAGTTATCACGGATATAATCACACTCAAATGGGTGCACAAACTGTACTTTATCGAAGTCGTTTCCCGCCACTCTTTTCGTCATTTGGAAAATGAGAGCATTGAGCAAGTTATCCATATTACCTCGGATTTCTGCATCAGCGAGGGTGATCTCATCGGATAGGTTGGCAAATAAGGAGTATTGAGCAGGCTTGTAATGGAATCCCTTAATTTTTTCTTTCAAAAGAGTACTCTTAGATATCGGTACCCTTCGTTCCAGTTCTGCAAATAAAAAGTCTAAACTATTTTCCAAAACGTAATATGATTTTTTTTCGACTGGTGATTTCGGTTTACGGATCTTGGGCAGACGTGGTTTCTTCCGCTTTGTGGTCTTTCTTCGTATCCGAATCCTTTCACTCATAGACTTTCTAGGTTTGACCTTCTTCGCCTTTAGCAGATCTTCGGATTCTCGCATTTTTTGCTCTAAAGGTTTCTTTCTGTGTGATCTTCTTCTTCGTGGTTCACTTTTGGTAGAGTCCATGTCTCTGTAGTCAATTATATGCTCCATGATGGATGTAGCATTATTCATTGATTCATCTACATTATCAGCATCGGCACCGGCATCGGCATCGGCATCAGTTTCGTCTGAATCTTCGTCTCTTCTATCACGAGGTAGACTATTCACTTTGAGTTTTTGCTGCTGTTTTGCACTTCGTCTGTCTTCAAATTCGGCATCTTCGTCATCCCACTCATCGTCAGAAGAGTCCGACATAACCAAGCTCTCCAAAGTAGTTCTGATGGACTTTTTGCTGCGCCTTGGAGTTCTGGCAATAAATCTCTCCTCCGCATCAGCCTCAGAATCCTCTGAATATGAGTCCGAGAGATGATCTTCGCTTTCTGAAGCAGATTCATAGTCGTTGAAAATTCTGGCATCATCCGAGTCAGATTCCTCCTTCTTCACGTAGACTTTTTCGCCAGTGTCGGGAATTTGGTACTTAGGTTTCGTCTTACTCATGATCTTCTTCGTTAATTCAGCAAGCGAGACGTTCAAGACTTTATTTCCGGGCGTTCTACGTGGTCGTTCATCTTCTGAATCTGAGTCGTATTCAGCGAATAAGCTCACATTTCTTTCCTCTTCAGCATCATCATCCTCTTCTAATGCGTCTAAGTCATTGGGATCGAATTCTTCCCCAACATTTCTGAACTGATAATTCATTCTCCCCTTGTTGAGAACGTAATCCTTAATTTTCGGAAATATCGCCTCTCCAATGATTTGCCGCACAATCGCATTAGGAAGATCTTTAAAGGTGACGGGATCAAATCGAGAGATATTAATCATAAAATCGATCAAGCACAAAAGCTTATGCATATCGTTCAAAGAGCTCATAACCATACGGTCAAAGATAGTGTAGATGAGATCATATTTATTAGTTCTTCTGAATAGCTTCCTGATAAGAACCAAAAACTCATCCTCGAACTCAGTCTGTGTTAAAAGTGGTTTGTATGTATAGTCATAATTCTCAAACTCATCAAGAACTCCTTCTAATTTCTCATCGAAAGTCAAGATATAAGGCTCAACCACAGGCAAAATCTTGTCAATTTCAGCTGCCTTCTGCGATGGGTTACCGCTGCGATCTGATCTTTTATCGGCATCTGTTAGCCCTTCAGACTCCGCCATATCCATATGGAAGGTTGCGCAATGATCTCCCTGAATGGTTAACATAAATGTAAAGCGCTAGTCAAAACAACACATGTTGTCTGTAAACAAACGACAAGAGCCACATTGCATCCTCTCTCTCTCTTGGGGAAATATTGCTGGTGCACGGATTAAATTTTCTTTTGGGATTTTAATTACTTTTCCCAAATAGGAAGGCAGGGACCTGAGTATCAACCAGCCACCGATTGTTGCTCTGAATCTTTCGAGCAATCGCTGGTTTTGAATGTTCGGTGGTACGTTCATTTGGTATTCCCGCAGCTATTTTAGTTAGCTTGCTTGTGTATCAAAGACCATTGCAATCAATAGTGCGTTTGTATCTTTTGAAGGGGATATTTGCTTAGGAGCTAATTGTACTAAGAGACGTGCATCGGTTATCTCACGACTGACTTTCAACTTCAACCTCAATATCAGACTATACAACTAGTAAGAAAAAACTAACTTGGTGCATACTACTGAATTCTTAACCACAGCTAACAATGACTGCCGAAGTGTTGCATCCTCCTAGAATTGGCTCTTTCACTAAAGATAATGCCTCCAGTACTAGTGTCTACACGCAGGAGGCACACAACAGGTTCTCCATGGGAGATTTCATATACCAATCCAATACTTTCATACATAAGAGAAGTAGTATTGCAAGCTCCCAAAATTCAAAGGAAAAACCAAAGAAGACCATCCCCATTACCAAGTCTGCTAGTCGGACTTTTCCTGTGGCCAGGAAAAACTCATATAGAGGTCCTCAATATTACAAGCTAAATAATCGACCTATCTCCCAACCTGCCCTAACTTCTCCTAAAAGCAAGCGAATATCCAAATATAGCGAACCTACACAGATTGACCCCGTATTCAATCTTTTTCCAGAGAAGAGTATCCTTGAAAATCCAACCTTTATGGTGCAGTATTTCACGAAAGCGTTAGATTTAGTTAAACAAAATCCTGATATTCACTACAAAGTTTTGAAAGCAGAGATTCAAGTTAATTCAGATTCTCTTAGCAATGTGGCCAGGGATAATGCCTTTCAAAAACTTTCTAAGGCTAAAAAGTACCAATCTCTTCCAGTATTAAGTTCTTCAATTAAGACAGAGACTTTAGAGAAAAAGGCCCCTCAGAGGATGTCAGCCCCAGTACAGCTAGTCTACAAGGAGACAGATATGACCATGTCAGAATACTTAAATACACCACTAGACATATATCAACACAAGAAAAAAGCTTCGGACATTTCCAACTCTGATAAAAGCAAAGAAACTAGGGGCACCCATCCATCAACCGAGTCTGGAGTTTCAGTTGATACTACCGCGTTATACCCAATCCAGACTAACAAAGTGAAAAGTAAAGTGGGACGTCCCCTGGCTACTAAGCGTGAAGGTCATGTTATGAAGGGAAAAAGAATATTGCGGAAAGATTTTGATGATTTCCCGGTATTGCAGAGAGATCCCTCTACAGCATTGAGTAGGGAGAATGAGCTGAAGAAGTATGGTACACCCATTATCAAAAATCCCAATGTGGGAAAGGTCACATGGGGTCAGCATCCCTCTTCAAGTAAGAGGCATAGTGATACTGCCAATGTCAGCATTGCAACTGGTGACGAAATTTACAATGATATAAAATCTGATGTTTTTGACAAAAGACTCCCAGACTGGAATGCTGTGAGGGATTATCTTAACAGCGAGCATCCTTCAGTAAGTGACAATTCTTATTTCCTGTGCCGACTGATGTACGATATTTATCTGCGCCGGGTGCTTGCTGCTAGAATTGCATTAAAGCTTGGATCTGATAAGGCCAACCGTGGTGAGAGTGATATAATCTGGGCTGGTTTGAAGGAAAGTATAGCTGCAGTTTACGGTCAAGAGAATGCAGCTTTCTTTGAGAGTCAAACGAAACAAAAGGTTACATAGTAAATCAGAAACAAAATAATAAGAAACTAGAGGAATCGACTTTTTTTTATTAGTATCGTAATGAGATTTGTATGTACAGATTTTATTAGGTTTGTGAGCAGTCTATCTAGTCAGAAATCTAAATGGCCAACATTAGCTCTGAGTTGGCGGCATTGAGCAGCTTTATACTTTCAACCTTTTCAAGAGCTTCTTCATACCAAGATTTCAAGGCTTCGTTTCTACTGGCAGCAAACTTTTCAACTTCCTTTCTCAACGATGGATCATAACATGCACACTCCATTGCCAATTGTGAAACATGCTTGAAGTAAAGCCCCTGGTATGATTCATTGTCTCTTGAATATCTGCTGTACCAGGTAGTGTAGTTAGATGTGTACCATTTCCAAAGCTCATTATATGCAGCCATTTGAAACCTGAACCCTAAAAGTGCTAATTCAATCATTTTGATATCTGGATTTGTATTAACAAAATTCAAGGTCTTGTATCTAAGCTCGGCATCATTCATGAAACCAAGAGCATTGATAGCTGCGGTTTGAACGTCATTGTCGGTACCACAAATGACATTGTTCACTACCAATCCAGGGTTACGCACAAGCTTACTAATGTCCTTGTATTCCTTCAATGAACAATTTTGGGCAACAATTGTAAGCACGGAACTGAGGAATTCAACAGGCACAGATTCCTTTGGACCGTGTAACAGTTTTTTGAAGAGTTTAGAGCCAATTAAATGAGCGGTGTGATTGTCAGACTTCAAACTTAAGATTTCACTTCTGAGCTTGAGTTCCTCGGCAGAAAGTTTAGCATATTCGACATCATCCCACTCAAACTGGGATATGTATTTGTTAACAAGTTCGTCCACAAAAATGTTGACCCTCTTGTAGAGTTTCTTATCCTCAAAGTAAGCAATAGTATTGATGGATTTGTAGACATTGGACAGTATTGAGATGCCAAATGCCATTGCTGTTTTATCGACTCTGTTTGCCTTCTTGATAGCTCTAATTGATCTGAAGAATGACACGACAGTTTCATTGGTTTGATAGTGGGTACCTAATGTTGAAGAAAACTCTCTGAAAAATAGTATCTGTTCCACTTTGTTAAGAGCATTAAAGTTACCAGCGATAGCCTTGGCAACTGTTTCAGGATATGTGACATCTACAATAGCCGCAGCGTTTGCATTGACAAACAAAAAGTCGTCCAAAACGGATTCCTCTTCGAGGACCAGAGTTCTATCTGTCATCAATTGTCTACTAAGCTTTCCGTCAGAATTTTTGAAAAGTAAGGGAAGCTGGAATGGGATATCTTCAATCTCTGCAATTTGCTCAGGATCGTCAAGGCAGCGGTGCTGTTCTAGCTTGAAAGTATTGTCCTCCTGTTTGGAGATAGTCAATCTTGGGAAGCCAGGGGTTCTGATCCACGAATTCATGATGGTAGGAATATCGTAACTAAACTTGTTAGACGAGTGTGATTTCAGGAAGTTCCAAAGATCTACCGGTTTGAAGTTCCCATACTTGTTTTTAGTGATGAATTCGCCAATGGCACTAAAAAAAGTATCATAATTTTCTGCGTCAAGATGTTGAGCATCATCCACAAAGAGGGAGGCTAGCATTCTCATGACAAAGATTCCCTTATCATAAGAATTTCTGGAAAAAGTATCATGGATTCTATCTGACTTAACATTCAAGATAAGAATTGGTTCTGCATCGATGGTCATATTTCTGTTCTTTAATGGAGTGAGCTCGGCGTTAAGAGTTTTTGCCCAGTGGTTTTCATCAAACAACGAATTGATGATGGTGTTGGACATAAACGTAGCAAAACTTTCATTCATCCAAGTGTGGTCGTAGCTATCAAATGTGATAAAGTTACCCACATACATATGCACAATCTCATGTACTAAAACGTCCTTGATGGTTCTCTTGAGTTGTGCCAATTGCTTATCACTAACCTTCCAATCAGGCAGCAAGATGTGATCATTTATGACTTGAATCATAGACCAGTTTTCGACACCACCATCGGATAAAAATGGGATAGCCATGATATCAAGTTTGGGTAATGGATATGCAACACCAAATTTACTCTCAAGCTCTACAATTGCTTTAGAAACAGTTGACAAAGCAAATGATGCTCTTTCAGACTCGCCCACCATGGTGTAGACTCTGACAGGCATTTTCCCCTCTGTTACTGGCATATCCACAATTTGCTCAATGAATTCGAGATTTCCAACTGCAAAGGAGAAGACTGATGTTGTCATTGGTGGTGATTTGATAAACTTTATGATCTTATCAGATGATTCGGAGACAAAGTCAGAAGACTCAATTGGTAAGTTTGAGACGCAAGTATATGCATTATCAACAGTAAGGGTAAGAGTAATTTCACACTTACAATTGATGTCATCCACGCAAGGGAAAATGTAACGTGCAAAATGAGGTTGAGAGTGTGTCGATAGAAGAAATAAATCAGACTTTCCTGTAGTCGGATCTGTGTACTTTGTTGAGAAGACACCCTTTGTAACGTCATTGTAGGTCATGATCTTTCTGATGACTGCCAAAAAGTTAATTTCTATGACAAGATCGTCACCCAATTCTGCTACTTTGACATCCTCGGAGCAATATGTTGTAGTTTGAGCAGTTTTATTTAAAGTTGATTTCAATTTCCAAGATACAGATCCGGATTTCAGTGTTGCCCCAATTGAAACAACTTCAGCCGTGTTCAGTGTCAGAGAAAAGGTTGAATCACTGGAATCACTGGCGTTTGATCCAGAATATCTATCATTTTTGATAAGCTGGATGGATACCTTACCTGAGTAATTAGGCTTGGCACTGCTCAAAGTCAATGCCAAATCGTACGCTTTTGGAAGAAAATAGTTATCTAAAACCAGTGACATGTTCCAACACGTTGAATGCAATTGTTGCGTGCCTGAAAATACTAATAGTTGGAGGGCTACATGCAATTACGGCGTTATGCCACTATGGAATCAAGATGGAAACTTCTGAGTTTGGTGAAAAATCAGGCTGATTACAATCCATGCACCAGCACAGATCGACGCGTCGCCATCTGCAGTTTGTTTTTACTTTTTGCTTTTTTTCTTTTTTCTTTTTTTTTCGCCGCCTCCTTTCGCTTTCCAAATTTAGTTGCCCCGGAATTTTCTGCTCTGGGCGCTTCCAGCTGTTTTGCGTTTTGCGTGCCAAATTAATTACTTTTTTGCATTTTTCCGGCGCGCTCCGGCAATTTTAATGTGTGCATCGCGGGGCGTACGGTTTGCCCCTTCCAACTGAGAGTAAGCTCTCCCACGCTATTCAAGGCCACATCTAAACCAATGACCATGGTGTGTGTTGGGATCAGCTTTATAGTAAGCTAGCTAGCACTAGCTTATACGCTATTTGTAGTTCTTGGCTGCGAATTACCTTTATAGTTCGTGGGCCTGGCTGCAGTTCCGGCGGCCCGTCACGTTATCATGCAGCTGCATGACATCAGCAGCTCCCCAGCAGCGCTTAAATTTCTGGAAGGTGCGAAAACTCGCGATTCGCTGCCAGCGGCTGTACATGAGTGGCGAGTGGCCAGTCCATGGGCAATGGGCAATGGGCAATGGGCCGTGGGCCGTGGGCCGACCCGGTGGAACAAGACCACGATTTTAATAAACTGAAAGGACAAGCTTGGGTTCTTTCTCTCCACATCTTTTGGGTTTGTTTGGAGTACGTGAGACTAGTATCGATCCCCATACAGACAGATAACAACTTCTACAAGAAGGAAACGAGGCACGACTACAACACACTGCTTGAAACGCAACTTAAGAGATAGCTTTTAGCAGGGAAAAAGTCAACGCAAGCGCTGCTTCACTAAGATTATCGGTGGAACACAGAATTACAGTTACCTACAGCTTGCTTTGCTTTTCAAATATCAACATCACACGAAAGTAAAGCTGCTACTTAGGTTAATAGAACATCAAGGCAAACGACCTTGGTAGCAAAGCAAAAGCGTAAAGGAAAGAATCAACTAAGAAAAAGGCAAAACTTCTCTTATACACACACACTTACACTCAATAAGCATATTTGATCTCTTATCATTGTGAAACATCAAAAAAAAACAATACAACTAGCCCCACATGGTCAAGGAGACAAAATTATATGATTTATTAAACGTTTCAACAGAAGCGAGTGAACAAGAGATCAGAAGAGCTTATAAGCTCCAAGCTCTCAAGTATCACCCGGATAAACAATCAATTAAAACAGATGTGGAAAAGGAGCACATGACTGAGATGTTCAAAGCGGTCTCAGAAGCTCATGACATTTTAACAGATACAAATAGAAGATATCTATATGATAACTACGGCGAAGAAGTCGCCAAAAACCCAGAAGATCAAACATCAGTTTTTTCTACCAACAATCATCAATACGATCATGATAACAATTATCCAACTGCAGCAGCAACAAATTTCGATTACAGCACAACTGGTATGAATATTCCGAACGAAATCAATGAACATCTCTCAAATTCCAACAAGATGTTCAATTCCTTCTTCAACGAAATGAAGCAAAACTCATTTATGGGAAATTATGGTCATCCGTTTGGCCTTGATGCACGGCTACCATATCCAGCACAGGGCCAGCCATCACAAACTCAACATCATTCACACCAACACCACCACCTCCACCATCATCACCAACAGCAACCAGAACAACAGAACTTATATGATAACAATACTAATCACAATCACGAGCCATACTACCAAACCCAAGAAAACAACTCAAGTGGAAATGGTAATGGGAAAGTTAACGGTGATGGAAGCCGAATGAGAAAGGGTAGAGATATAATGGATAATATCCATTGCTCACTCCTTGATTATTACAATGGTAAACAAATCAAATTGAGCCTCTCAAAAAGAATCAAATGCCCAAGGTGCAAAGGTTTAGGAGGCATGAAAGTTTACACTTGTAATGATTGTGGAGGTATGGGTGTTGTTATTAACGAGACTCGGAATGGACTCATGTATCAGCGAACTCAATCAACGTGCATGAGATGTCATGGTACTGGTTCGTTTATACCTCAGAAATACACATGTGATGAATGTGGTGGTAATAAACTCATCGATACGAAGGTCATTTATGATTTCAAGGGACCAAGAGGTGTCAGTAATGGATACAGAATTCTCATCCCCAACGCAGCAGATGAAGGCATCAACTTAATTCCTGGCGATGTGATATTGACTCTCTGTGATGATAACTTTAGCAATAATAGTAAATTCAAGAGATTTGGTGATAACCTTTTAACTACCATTTCTTTACCATTGGTTAAAGCCCTGTGTGGTGGTTATATTAATTTTGAACACATCAACGGTGAAAAAGTCAAAATTCACCTACGGAGTGGCGAAATTAAGTCTGCGAACCAGTTGAAAGTGTTAAAAGGTTACGGTATGCCAACCCATCGCCGTGCCTCAATGACAGAGATGTCCAAACCAGTGTCAAAGAATAAACAGAATAATCAGAGTCCAGGGAAGAAGAAGAAAAATAAGCAAGATCCAGTTGATGGAAAGTACAAAGATGGCAAAACCTTAGTGATCAATAATGACAAAGATATGTCTAATATTGATTACAACAGTGAATCGAGTTGTACTGATGAGAATTCCGACTTACAGTTTGGTGACCTAATCATCAAGTTTGAGCTCGAATTACCGGATGTGAGTGCTTTCACCAACAAGCAGGTAGAGCTCATTGGTCAAATTTTGGGATCCAATATTGGTTACATCAATAACAGTAACAAACTTGGCGGCTTATCAGTTTCCTCCTCTTCTGATGATATTTCTTCTACCGATGACATGGCTTCTTTGAAGATGAACTCTCAGTTCGAATCTAGTGCATCCAGTTTAAGCAAGAGTTTTAAATCAGGCGACAACTCTACCGGTAGTGACGCAAGTCTCAACGCTGGTATGGCCACAGGAAAATATAAGAAAGCATCTTCAGATGACTCTAATGAGTCTATGCCAGAAGCCTCCAATGATGCTACAGACATGGTAAACAATAACGCCGAAAATGGAACAGAAGATGTGATCATCGATGACATCAAAACCAATTTAACAAATGTGATAAATAATGAAGGGAATAGTGGTATTCAACAAAATATTAACACAGCGGAGGTCAACAAAGATAATGATAGCGATCCTCCAAAGATTAGTGAACCTCGTTCTTTAAAGATGGATAGCAATTCAATAGTGTCGGATACAAGTTCAGAATCCAATGAAAATAACGCTGAACCGATCGTTTACCTAAGTGACTTGACGAATGTCGATAAAACAAACATCACATGGGGTGATTTCCCTGTTTTGACATCCATAGAAACCTCAGGTAATGGGGATTCTTCCGTTAGCGCCAAGTCTGCTGCAGAAACAGCAGAGACTATGGACCATAGCTATTCAGCAGGAAGACCGCGTAATAAAAGGATGAAAACTCGGCGATCGAATTGAATCAACAATAGCTAATACCAAATGGGCAAACTCGCATCTATTATGATAACATGAACACTAATCAAACTCTTTTCTTAACAATAACTTTTGCATCTATAATTAGTATCACTATATTAAACAATCATCTTATCTATGCACGCTTAGCAAGGGCACAGCTTGTATGTAATCCCACATCCCACACCTCACATACCGGCTGTAATCTGAGGCTGTGCCACTTTTTCGCATTTTCGAGAATTTTTGACTTTTGTTTTGGATTCCCTCTCTCGCTCGCTTGGTGAGTGTCCAAAATGCGAGTAAATCACACCCATCACCTTGGCACATCAAGTGGCGAACCATGTGAGATTGTACTGAAGGAGTCTGAATACATATTCCTGGATTCATCAATCACACAACACACGCAAACACAACAATGGACAAGTTAAGAGAGGTATGTACACGCTACAGAGACTTGTGTCGAGGGTAATTGCACCCGCTACTGTTAAATCGAGATATTGAACACGTCTTCATGTTTACGTTTTATTGACATTGAACTGTTTGATCCCTTGAGGTAAAGGGGCATTGAAACATTCAAATGAGAAACCAATACTAACATACAACATATGTGGATGTCTGATTGTATGTAACTCTTATGGATTCGGCTATACGAAGTCAGGTTTTGATAAGTATAAGCCTGCCATTGATGGTTGCTATGGTAAGACCTCCGACATTCCTCATATTTTTCAATCATAATTTTACAGAAAATGAACAAGCTGAAGCTTGACGCTGAGTCATGGCAAGAAAAGGCTGATGAAGCATCCCAAAAGGTCAAGGACTTTGAACAAGAACTTCTAGAAAAGGAAAATGAAATTAAGTCATTGACTACCAGAAACCAAACCTTAGAAGAACAAAACGAAAAGTTGGAAGCTGAATTAGAAGAACACAAGAAGATTGCTGGTAAGTCTACGCACTTGGAAACCTCTAGTGAAAACCTCACGAAGAAGAATGCAATGCTTGAGGAAGAATTAGAAACTTCTGACAAGACTTTGCAAGAAACTACTGCTAAGTTGAGAGAATCCGATCTTAAGGTTGAAACTTTAGAAAACAAGTTAACTGCCTTAGAAAAGGAAAAGAACGAATTGGAATCCAAGTTCGAAGAATTAGAAGAGAAGTACAAGAAGGCTCAAGAAGAATTAGACGAAATCAGCAACCAATTGGAGGCTTTATAATTCGAAATGGATCTTTACCTCAACCGTCCGTTTGTGTTGTTTGAAATCACTGCGGCGTGCGTGCTCTTATGCTATATTGCCTGTTACGATTGAAAAATCTTTATTGCGTCATGTATTTGTGTATAAGTTCAATAACGTGCTTATTTTGCAACCCCAGTAGTTATCGATATCAAATCGTACCTGTAATTTGCTCTCTCGTTCAGTTGTCAGTTGTCAGTTTTCAGTTCTCTGTAATTTGATCGCTCAACGGTTCTGCAAATCCTCATTCAAAATTTTTGAGGCTATGCCTCTGTTATCGCCGCTTACCAACTTTTAACAGAGTTCTAGTCTAAAAATGCACAATTGTCCACCGGTTGTTCCACAGACAGCATCTTGAGACTTCAAATACAAGTGAGAGTGATTTGAGGTAAGAAAATTCGGACCAAACGTCATGACACAGCATCCCCTTGATACTGATGACAACCGAATGCGTCGATACATCGCAAATTTAACTATCGAATCAGATTATGACTATGAATATGCAAACCATCCACCACCAACAGACTCAGAAGCTGAGATACAAATTGATTCTGCCTCTAACGGACTGCGAACACGTCGAAGTGTGGGCGAAAGCATAGGGACGAATAGTAATTATGGACAACAAGGAGGTACCTCCCTTGGGCCAACTCCTGAGTATGTGACAGATACGGAGGATATCGTGATCAATCGTCAAGTTAGAAGTGCAAGAACAACGTTAGTTGCACGAAGTATGTGCAGCACCAATAATCTAAGTGTGAACTGGAACGGAGGCTCCGTGAATACATTGGCAAATACCTCTTGCAATAATTCAACCACAAACCTGATTAACCATCCCAATAACTTATTATATGGTTTGTCCTCTCATGCTATGGGAGATGTCTATAGACAGAGGAACAAACTTAAGGATTATGGGCTAAAAAGGCTCAGTGTTAGGCAGCACATTATTGTCACTATTTGCAGAGACATTCCGCTATATTCAATGCTCAAAAACATTTTCGTTTTGATCAGACAATGGTATAAGCTTATGAAAGTACCGTACAACAATGTTATAGCTGTTAGAGCAACTGAATTTTTCCTTGCTTCTTTGTGGTGTTTGGTTAGTGCGTTAATCTCTTACACCATTTTGGACGGTCTCATGGTACGATGGATGGTTATGTATGATATCCAAGCGGCCATAGTTAGGATATTGAGTTCAAGCTTAATGATTATCCTAACCGTGGAGTTGTTCAACTACACATTCAATAATTCGAGCAATGACTTTTGTCTTACGGTATGGATTTTGATCTCCTGTGTGTTCACCTTTGTTTTCATCTTACAATGTTTCTTATCGAACAACCTTGTACTTGAAGACAGGTTCAACGAAAAGGAAATTGGAAGTGTTGATTTGACGAGCAGAATGTCCAGTGCTAGTAACAGCAATCATAGTGTGCTTGAATCTGACCGGAATGCGCATAGTCGCAGCATGAACAGCATTGTCAATGCTACCATTGAAAACTTTGAAACTCCTAGAAAGAGAGGTAATAGTGGTATTACCGAATTCACAGATAGAAGTCTCAAAAACAAATTAAAGAGAAAGGTGGACATGTACAATCTTGTCGTCTTTGCTGTTGTTCCCATTGGCGTTGCCAGTTTTGTTTCGATGATAGGTTTGGTAAGATTACTACTTATTATACGATTGGATGTTGGGATGGAGATATCTCGTATTCAACAAAGTACGTAATTTTTATAGAAAACACTGAAACAGATTGAGAACAGAATGCTTCTTGGCTTTGTCTCAGCCGGTAGTTATGTGCTACATCTGTGGATTCATGATCGAAGACAGAAACAGTAAAAAGTAAAAAGTAAAAAGTAAAAAGCTAAGCAAACCGCTCTCACGGAAAGTTACCCGGTGGGAAAACTGTCGCATTCGCTCCCAAATCTGAACATGAATTTCACCGCATGTTGAGCTGGGATAAACAGGAACACACTGAACCTTTCACTTTATCTATCAGATCATCTTCCGCCTACTACATTGACTACACATAATGGTTGTTCACATCTTAGGTAAGGCCATCAAGGGAAAATACAGAATTAACGTACGTATAAGGAAAGGAAATATCATTAAAAAGGTCATGATGTAAAACGAAATTACACCTTGCTCAGAGCAGCATACTAACAATAAACATCGGATATATCCACACGAAAAGGCTATAAATGCTGTAGTATGGACTATCTAAAACTTTCTACGGTATCGGATTAGAATCCGCAACCAAGGTGTGTTCCAAGCTTGGTTTTTACCCAGACATGCGTATGCATCAACTTAATGAGCAACAAACGATGTCAATCACCAAGGAATTGTCAGAAATGGTCATAGACTCCAAGCTGCTAAACCAGATCAGAGACAATATCCGTATGAAGAGAGAAATTGGATCGTATGCTGGTATGAGACACTCTATGGGATTGCCTGTTAGAGGTCAAAGAACGAAGACTAATGCTAAGACTGCTAGAAAGTTGAATAGAATCGAAAGAAAGATGTGAAATCTCTCTTGGTTATCTACGCCTTTCCTCTCTGTATATAGACTCCTCTCCGAATTGTGTTTTGTATGTTATAAGTATTCATATAGATCCTAACTGCTCTATCTCCGGGTACTTTAAGTTAACTCCGGACTATTTTATTGGGAATGTTGGGAATTCCGGATTCCAGATGATTCTCAGCCGTAACCTCAGAAACGACAGACAGGTGTTTTTTCAGAAGGAATGCCAGCTTTTGATTAAAAGTGTCTAACACACATACACAAGGGCGCCAACAACGACCTAGACTTTCAAATTGTGGCTGATAACTTTTGGTATCATTCTCATCTCCTGCTTTCTTTTTATCCAGCAATTTGCAGATAATAGCAGTCATTCCACTAAACAAGCTCGTGAAAGTATGTCGATCATATCCGGAGCGTTCAAGAAGATCAAGTTCGTCACAAAGGGCATTGTTGCTCTCAATGTATTGATCCTTAGTGCTACATATGGTGTGCTTTGTTCTATCTTCCTTTCTTTGATTGGCAGAAGAAACCTTGCACAATGGAGCACGGCTAGATTCTACTACCATCTGTTTAGTTTCATTATGGGTACTAAGATCAACATTGACAGGCCGGAATTACTCGAGAAGCTTCCTGCTATTTTGATTTCTAATCATCAATCTGAGCTTGATATTTACATGTTAGGAAGAATTTTTCCACAGAGATGTGTCGTCACCGCTAAGAAGCAACTTAAGTATTTACCTTTCTTGGGGTGGTTCATGAGCGCCTCTGGCACTTTTTTTCTTGATAGATCGAACAAGCAATCTGCTATAGACACCTTGAACAATGCATTGAAGCGTTTGAGAGAAGACAAGGGTGGATTGTTCATGTTTCCAGAGGGAACCAGATCCTACTCCTCCAAGCCAACTTTACTGCCTTTCAAGAAGGGAGCTTTCCACTTGGCTGTTCAGGCACAGATTCCAATTATTCCATTGGTTGTCTCCAACACTTCCAACGTTTATTCCATGAAATCCTTCAACTTCAATAGAGGTGAGATCAATATCAGAGTTTTGGACCCAATCCCTACTGAAGGTTTAACTAAGGATGATGTCCCAAGATTGACGGAGGAAGTCTACGAGAAAATGAACAAGGTAATTCATGAACTCGGCATGAGTAAGGTATATGGTGAAGAGGAAGTAACTTCAGAAGAAATGGAGGAAGCTGGGGAAGGGGCTGTGGAGGTACAACCAGTTGTTGACGGTGTTGTGGCATCAACAGACGCAGAGACCGATGCCAACGAATCAACATCCCTCCTTGCTAAGAAATAAGTACCATTTGAAATGTACATCCCAAAATGCAAAACCTCTTCAGCATCTCTAGAGTAAACTAAAGCACTACACATCCGTTCTTCTGAGTAGTTGTCTCACTACCTCATCACCTTGGAGGTGACTATATAATATGTACGCTGCTTCCTCCCTTCCGTCACCTTTCGACCTTCGCTCTCTACCTTTTATATTGGTAACCACTAACGATCTAGCACTAGCCACTAAACAATAATGAGCGCATCAATAAGAAAAAGTGACACCTTTAAGTGGAACTGGTTGAGCTGTACTTAACTTGGTAGCTAGCTTCGGATTACTGTTTGCTGTACAATGCATAGAAAGGGACTAGAGCGTGCCAAGAGGACTGTAGAAGTGCTGAATGTTGATTCGAGTAGAGTTTTAGAGTGTAAAAGCTCTGAGTTCTGAGTTCTGAGCCGCTAAATTTTCCTCGGCTACGAGAGGAATATCTCGCTGAATTTCTTCAACAGAATGGTAGATGGATAGTAGATAGTGTGTCGGTTCGGTTCGGTTCGGTTTGTAATCTAAATCAAACTCCCCTGAAAGGTGAATAGTCTACATAATATAAACAACAAAATGTTTTGGGGGAAAAAAGCAGATAACTCGACCGTTGAAGGGGCAAAAGAAGAGACGAGAAATAGTGATAACCAGACCGAAATGGATCAAATGCAAACAATAATTAATGATGTTGTCTATGATAATAAAGATAGCGGGTCGCTAAGGGATAAAGCAAGCAGCAGAGCCGAAGCACTAGAACTTAACAAGTTTCCAGTATGTATACGGGTAACAAACGAACATTGACGTCGCACTCAGAAACCAAGTATACTAACATACCGACATGTCTTCCGGAACTTTTTTATCGCAGAAAGAAATGTCATGCATGACCGCACTTGATGAACTAATGCAATGCATGTCACTTGGTGGACAGATCAGAAACTATTACAGGTTTGGCGATTTGACGTTATGCGATAAGCAGTCGGAGAAGCTAAACTTCTGTTTCTCGAATTCACTCAATACTATGGATGTCAAAGAAGTCAAAGTGCAGGAATTCTACAAGGCTCGTTTGGTGGAAGGAAATCGAACAGATCAAGAAAGAACGAGAAGATGCTAAAAATAAGCAGGAACTAGCAGAAGCTGAGGAACGAGCCAAGACATCCAATCCGCTCATACATGTAGCAGGCATGGTGGATTCAGGAGACAAAATAACTGATGAAAAGCCCAAGAAAAAAACATGGAGGAGTGCTAAGTGCATGGCCAAGAAATCCACCCTCAGTGAGGCTGATAGGTTCTCTAATGACACTATCAAGACTGATTTCCACAAGGAATTCTTGAATAAGTACGTTCGATGAATGATATGATACAATATTGGTCTTTCTATAAATTAAAATAAGGCACAATGGCGTGAGAAGTGAATATAAGCATAACTGGAAGTGAAATGAAGAAGAATTAGTCGTTATTGTGGGGTGGCTCAGAAGGCTCTCCTGAAAAAGGCAGCAATGATACCCTTAACCAAGGGCCAACCAGAATCTGCACGAACAGCATCCCCATTTTCCTCTAATCTTCTCAAGAGGTACTCCTTCGTTTCTAATGGTGGTCCCCATGGGACATACTTGATAATATTCTTAGTGTTGTGGTTTGAGATCAAGTCATAGGTGATGTTATCGGCCATGCCTAACAATTGACCCAAAATGACGTTAGCCCGCACATGTTGTGCTCTTGTGTCATCACCTATCTCACTTAACAGCTGGGTAGCCTTCAATTGGGTGTGTCCGTTGTGACTTGCAACAACGAGGTGGCCCACTGTTGGGTTTTCGCCTTTCATGTTAGCAATTGTTTGAGAGATTCCTAAATCGTAATTCTTATCTGTATCTTCCTTAGTATCATGAATGACACCACGATTTGGCTCAGAGTGAATGTAGGCGCCACGAACGAGTTTCCAACCAAGGACGTAGCCACCCTTCTTTGCGAGTTCATCATCGAGCTTCAAGATTGTCTGTGACTCTTTCAAGTACATTTGCACAGTACCAACAACGCATGCATCACCCAGAGTAGCCTTCTTTGTCGAGTCAAGTGGATGATTGAACTTGGCCATCAAGTCACGTTGCAGTTTATAAACACCCTGTTGCAAATCGTTACGTTCAGCATCGACCACAATGACAATGAATGGAGCTGCACGTAATGGGTATCTTTCTGCCAACTTTCGGTTTTCTTCAACGGCAATCTTACAAACTCTTTCACAGTTGGCAACTAATTCATCATATTGTTTTGCATATTGAGGGTTTTGGTAATGCAATAACACATTGGCAGCATTCTCAATCAATCCAGTTGGTTTCAATGCAACATAACCAGGTGGTACCTCGTTAATGACTTTAGTAATTTCCTCTTGAGTAGAGACACCTTCAACAACCTCTTCAATCATACGAACGGTATGTGGCACCAATGCATCAGTGACACTTCTCTCAGTCTCTTCTATAATCTTCTCGATGCTAACGGACATTTTCTTACCGTCACATGCTTCAACAGTGTATGAGACCATCATGTTTCTGATACCACGTTCAGCCAACCGTTCACCAGTCTTTAATACCTGTGAAAGATTGTCACCACCGCAGTAATTTTGATAAACTAAGGCTCTAATGATCCAAAGTGGAGTGTATGGGAACAGTTTAATAACCAAGTCTAAAATAGGACGAGTAATGGTAGCCATACCAATTACCATATATCCAAACAATTCATTAGATGTCAATGTATCCAAGTAGTTCTTTGACGCATTGGTAGTCTCGGTAGTCGCTGCAGTAGAAATGGTGGACTCGATACCGTGTGTTGAAGTGACGTGGGAACCCATACTTGGCGATGAGCTCTTCTTCTCGTTTGTACTAGAGATGTTTCTAGCGTTGCAATATCTGTATCCGCTGCTTACACTAGGTGAGTTGCGTCTTAGTGCTGCTGATATAGCAAATGTTTGTGGGAAACCAACCCTTACATATTTTGGGGCTAGGCTTCTAATCATAGTAGATGTGGCGTAACTGGATAGGTAGGTTTCGGAGTTGGAGTTGGAGTTGCTTTAGGTGAATGGAAACGCTACCAGTACGTGCAGTCCCTACTCAACTCCATGTCATGTACTTCCACGTGAAGCGGGTGAGACGCCCTTTTATACCTGTTAGGGTTGACTGTTGACAGCCCCTCTTCCATAGACACGGTATATCTGCAGTTGCTGCCGGTGATGACCCTATCTCTCGCTCCGGATAACGGTTAGCAAGTGGGGCAGTCCTTAGCGAGCGGCAGGTTTCAGCGAGGGCGCCAAACGGGCAGGCACAGCCGAGGAGCCGAGGAGCCGTTTAGCGGGCTGCGGGCTGCGGGCTGCGAGTTCCGTATACAGTTCATGGTGATGAGTGTTAAGTGCTAAGTGTGGGGGCTATACAGATACAGCAAAAAGAACGGGGGAAGGAGTAAGAGCAGGAGTAGCAGTAGAATAGGGGTCTCAGGTCTTGAACTAGTTGGAGATGGCAGCGGTGTACGCTAATGACCACGTCAACGTCATCCCGTCATCGAGAAAACCGTAGTTGAAGTTGTTCGTGTTGAAGAAGTCGTACGCAGTCCTTGGGTCGTACAATGCAACGTTCAACAGCAAAACCCCCTTCCAGCCTGAATTGATACCGCCAATCTTGTTTCTCAAAAAGTTCTCCCATTCTTCCTTCACAAACTGTGGTTGACGAACAAAAGACGAAACCGGTGTGATAGGCAACATATGAATACCGTGAATGTATTCGGCATTGGTACCAAAGTACGTGGTATGTGCCATTTTGTTCTCAAACTTAATACCACTGACATAGTTGCCAACGTATTTGGATGGAATGACAGTGTTGTTTCTCTGAAACAACATGTAGGTTCCAATAGATCTTCTGGAAATTGCCAACATCAAATTGGCGCGGTTCTCCATATTAGAGTCACCAATTACCTGGGCCCAAATCTTCATACCATATGCAAAGTTGTAATCTTCACTGCTACTTTCCTCGTCCTTACCATCGGCATAAACAGTAATACCGTGTGCAAAAGAATGACCAATAAAAAAATCGAATGATCTGAAAAGGGGGAAATATGGATCAGACCCACTGGGATTTGCAACATCTCTCACCAACGTATTCACCCATGTCTTGTTCTGGTTGATCCAGCTACCGTCACCAACCTCTTGGTCAATCTTAGCTATTAAAGCTGCCGCATGGATATGGTAGCCATAATGGAAATGGTGATCGTTGTACATTGAATTACCAAAGTCAACCCCGGTGTCGCCATTGGCCATACCACCAACAGAACAGAGACCACCCCAGTTAGTTTCATAACACAATGGGAAAATCTGTCTGTTGGCAGTAAATCTGTTCAGGGCATCCTTCAGCTTACCCAAAAACTGCTGGGTAGTTGCTCGATCTTTTAGAATATAGTGTAACACATACAAGACATAGGCAAACTTGTCCAACAACTTACCTGAGAAGTACATGGAGTTGATGTTGGTTAAGTTGGAAACATCGTTGGTTATGTCCTTCATCGCGGCATTTCTGATTGCATTGAGCTCATCTGAAGAGTATGATGGTTTACTAAAACCGGCTACACTGGACCATGGATCCATTCCAATAGATGTAGGTAAGTTCTCACTCATCTCGAAGATATTCGTCAAATAGCCAATCATTTTCCCATGAACGGTATCGTTGATACTTGCATTGGATTTGGTACTGGACGTCTTTGAAGTGAAGGATTTGACCTGATGATCTAATGCATACATCAGCGGAGTAGTACCCGAGCCAGCAACAGTATAGTTGAAAGAGTAAGTACCAGTATTACCTGATGTAATACCTGACAAAGTGCACGCAATTGGATAACAGCCAGCAGCTTTATCATAGTCGCTGAAATCACCACAGCAAACTTGAATCCAACAGTTATTGATGGAGTTAGACGCAATAATATGTTGAGA
Organism: Pichia sp. P7020A; assembly: GCA_025531525.1. NCBI lineage: Eukaryota > Fungi > Ascomycota > Pichiomycetes > Pichiales > Pichiaceae > Pichia > Pichia sp. P7020A. The sequence goes on from JAMYHI010000194.1 coordinate 21,263, forward strand.
GTCCTTTAAAGCAAACTTACAAGATTGACCACCCGTGAAAGTCACGTACATAATCCAAATGGAACCATCGTTTAAGACAATCTTATACTTGTCGATGCCAGCCTTTGGAGCAGTATCACCTGAGACTGACCTGATGCCTACTTGAGAGCATATCTCAGGAATTAAGTCGTTATAGACAGCTGTAACCATGCCCATTCCCTGCAAAACAGATGAAGTCATGGAGCCAGCATTTGCACTCTTTAAAGTAACGTCAATAGACATTTTCTTCAAGTTAGATAACGACATAGAGTAGTCAGTACCAAAGTCGCTTGAGCCCAAGACTAATGACATGATACCTGCGCCACTGTAAAAATAGGATGCAGCACCATGTTCATTGTTTGGACCGTACACCTTTTGAGAGTCGGACTGGTGGGAGACGGCTAAGCCACAAAACCCGTTAAGGGTGGATCTCCAAACGACATAGGGGTGGGTATAGATGTAGGATGACTGGTCTCCCAAAGTAATGTTACCCCAGAAATTATTAGTTTGGATTGGTCCAGTCTTATTCACGTTTGAAGGAACGCGAATGGTGCTACCCATTCTAGGAAATAGGGAGTTGGGTGCATCTGTTCCAATGGGTGAGAACAAAGCTCCTGCAGTTTCAGCGGGTGTGTTTGCAACTATTCCAGTTGAACGGTCGAATGTTAAATTGTTGAAGTTGTTAGTGATCGGATTTATTATCTTGTTGCAGTTTAAAAAATGTGATAAGCGTACTCTTCACTGTGGACATATTGAGCTGGACTATTTGGTAAGTGGGGAGTATCAGCAAAAGCAAAGACTATCCCTGGACAGATGTATTGTCCGGTGTCGAAAAGGCTCGGTGAGTGATTAGCTGAGATGGGGGGGAAGACTCCGTAAGAGGAAGGCGCAAAAAAGAGGGAGCATCCCCTTTTATAGAGGCGGCCGGTCTGACTCTTCTTGGTTGAGTGTAGCTCCATCTCACGGACATAGTAATGCGAGCACTGAGGATATTAACGGTATAATAGTTGGACATACTGCCTGATTACACACTATCTATCACGTGTGCTCAGTGAAAGGTGGCCTCTTGCCTCGTGACCGGATTCTCTTGATGGATTCACTCAACTCAATCAGCGCCGCTGGATTGTTGCCAATTGCATTTAATTCATGAACTGGGATCCCCGATGCCATGATATTCCCACTCGCACGATTCTCTTCGATCTTCTCAAGCCGAAGGCGCTCCCGCTCCATTAAGCCAAGAAGCCCCCTCATATTTGTCTCTACTTTGGTCTCTTCCTCAAGAGCTTGACTAAGCCGTTGCGAGAGAAGTCCTATGGCATGCATGGTATCTTGAATAAAGACATCAGTCACGTCGGTGTGCCTTGAGAGAGATGAATCGTGGTCGTTATTTGCGCGTTCTGTCATCTATTTAAGTACAACAACCTGGTTGCAGCGGCTTGGAGTTCAATGATATCAGTGTTTTGGATAATTCACTAAAATTGCGGCTCCTCAAGAATGACTAAGTGATTTTTCGAAAGTGTGCTTGCCAAGAGAAGTGTGTACTTGAGGACGTGCACGTAACTTGCAACACATTCTTTGCCGCAACTAACGATCACTGGATACAATTTAGTCAAAGCGATAGTTCATGACATTACGAAAAGCGGCTTTGGGCTGTCCCGGCCTTCGGTTCGCGATTCACCTTCAATTTCAAGGCTGTGCCAAAACTAAATTTTTTTCTCAACATTGGAAGACGTAAAGTTTTGTAACGTGTAATTTATCCTTTTGTAGGTATTGGTGGCACTCCTGTCGTATTGCGTCCAATTAAACAAGTGTGTACCCATCTTGAAGAAGTAAATCACAATTCATATAATGAAGTTTGTTGCACTAGTGTCGGGAGGTAAAGATTCATGCTTCAACATTCTCCACTGTCTTGCGAATGGGCATGAACTAACATGCCTTGCAAACTTATACCCACCAGCCAGTGATGAAGATGAACTAGACTCATTTATGTATCAGACTGTCGGACATGATGTATTAGACATTTACGAGAAATGCATTGGTGTGCCAATGTACAGACAACAGATCAATGGTAAAGCATCCAATCAACAACTGGAATACAATAAAACGGATGAAGATGAAACTGAAGACCTTTTCAAACTTCTTGAGACTGTTAAATTGAATCATCCCGATGTTGAGGGTGTCAGTGTGGGTGCCATTTTATCGAGTTATCAGAGAACGAGAGTAGAAGATGTCTGTTCACGATTGGGGCTAACATCCTTAGCTTACTTATGGCAAAGAGACCAAGAAGAGTTGATGGGTGAAATGTGCTCTACAGATATGGATGCGAGAATTATCAAAGTTGCTGCTATAGGTCTTGATGATAGTGACTTGGGAAAGTCACTCAAGCAGATCCAGCCCAAGCTTTTGCAAATCAATAGACAGTTTGGTGTTCACATCTGTGGCGAAGGTGGAGAGTTTGAAACTACCGTTCTAGACGCGCCTTTTTTCAAGTACGGAAGAGTTAGAATAGTTGATCAAAAGGTTATCAAACATACCAACGATGATGTGTGGTACCTAAAATTGAACGTTGCTTTTGAACAAAAGGACTTATCCGTAGAGTGTGAAGATCAGGTCGTCCCACAGCCTGCAGAGATTGAAGAACGTTATGAGGAAACCCTTTACAAACCCAATGAGTCTTTCCAGTTTGAAAAAGTGCCCATCGAGAAACCTGTACATGGGACACTAACTTGGGAAACGAACGTATTTGAGTCGGCTGACAAACTATACATCTCCAACATATATTCTGCTGGTACTACCGGTGTTGAGCAGATCATAGGCATATTCGAGAAACTAAAGACGATACTGAACGACAAGTCTCTAACTTTTGAAAACATCCAAAGCTCCAAACTTCTAGTGAAGAATATGAACGAATTTGCACCAATCAACAGCAATTACGTCAAATACTTCAACAGAGCACTCCCACCATCTAGAATCTGTGTTGAAACCAATCTCCCAGATGGAATTGAAGCGCAGTTATCTGTGGTGGTTCTAAAACACCTATCAGACAAAATGGGGCTTCACGTTCAGGGACGTTCATATTGGGCTCCTTGTAACATTGGCCCATACTCCCAAGCCATCAGTAGTAATACTGATAGAACCATTAGAATCAGTGGACAAATACCACTTATCCCAAAAAGTATGGAATTACCATCTAGCAAAGATATACCATATAACATAACTCTTGCATTGCAGCATTATCAAAGAATCAAAGATGTTACTGGATACAAGAAAAATTTGCTTACCATATGTTTCTTGAAAGATGCTTCTTATGTTGAGCTTGTTAGGAAAATGTGGAAAGATTTTGCCGAATTAAACAGAGAGGACGGGTTTGCCGGTGCTGAGGAAAATCTCCTCACGGTGCAAGTGACTGAACTTCCCAAGGGGGCTGAGGTCGAGTTTGGCGGGTTATGCTACAAAGAAGATACGGGTTATATCAACTACGACTCCGAGTCTGAAGATGAGGAAGAATTAGAAGAATCCAATAAGAAGAGAATTACCATTCATTTCACAGATGAGAACCGAATCTCGGAGTTCAAATTCAACTCCGAACAATGCTTCTACGAGATATATGCATCTCCACAAAACATTTCTCCCGAACTCACTGCCAAATTATGTGAGTTCCGTGTTGGATATGAGATTATTCCTGTTGTGCGGCCTTTCCCCCTCTCAGACACCGCTATTAGTGGATCCATTGCCGTTGTTGAGTACAGAGTGTAGCAATATTGTAGATACAGATAAGAACCGTTTTGAGGGCTGCGGGCGGCTCCCTGGCCGCGCCCTCGTCATCCGCACGTGACCGACGCCGTCCCCGCGCACCGCACGCAAAGCCTTGCTGCCTGACTTCACTTTTTTTTTGTGCGTGTCTGTGAGGCGCCCCCCCGCAGCTCCCTGCTGTTGCTTCCCCCGCGTAACGCAGTCACTCATTCACTGACTCGCACCCTGCCCTACTCTGCCTTGCCTTACTCTGTCTGGCGCCTGGCCCTAGCAGTGGGGCCTCTGTGGGGGCTTGTCACTCTGGAGGGGACGGGGGGAATCCAATGCGTTCCACACCACTGGCTCTACTTTACTCTACTCCGTGATCCTATCGCTATCAGTCAGAGGTTGCTGGAGACTGTACCAATGCGGGAGATACGGTTTTCAGCTGGTGTTTTTATTTTTGCCACTATTTTGGTGTTTTCTTTGTAGTTTCAGCTGTTTAGTTTCTTTTAACAAGCCCCAAGCTCAACCCCATATAACACATACACACATATACAATGTCTGCTGTTCAAGAAAAGACTGCAAAGTTGACTAGAAAGACTGCTAGACCTCAACACTTGAGACAATCTCTTGTTCCTGGTACCGTTTTGATTTTACTTGCAGGTAGATTCAGAGGTAAGAGAGTTGTCTACTTGAAGCACTTGGAAGACAACACCTTGTTGGTTTCCGGTCCATTCAAGGTCAATGGTGTTCCATTGAGAAGAGTCAACGCTAGATATGTCATTGCAACCTCTACTAAGCTTTCCCTCGAATCTTTGGACTTGACCAAGTTCAACGCTGCTTACTTTGCAAGAGAAAAGACCAGCTCAAAGAAGTCTGAACAAGATTTCTTCGGTGAAGGTGCTCCAAAGAAGGAAATCAGAGCAGAAAGAATCGAGGACCAAAAGGTTGTTGATAAGGCATTGATCTCCGAAATCAAGAAGACTCCTCTCTTGAAGCAATACTTGGCTTCTTCCTTCTCCTTAAAGTCTGGTGACAAGCCACACGCTATGAAGTTCTAATTGAAATAAAAATAAGAAATAGACACGCCACACGATTAAAAGAATACAAGCTACATTCTTCAATTGAACAATACCAAAACAACAAGCTTCCCCACCAGAGACAGTTATACAATAATTTATCTGGTTCTACTCACAAAAATAACAACTTCATCAAAAAGAAAAGGAAGACTCGAACCTACCTCATCTAAACAAAACAAAAGATTAACAACACATATTCGTTGAAAATGGAGAAACGACGAAATAATTGTAACTCCCCTTTCATTCTCTCGTTTATCTTTTGCTAATATTTCCTCTATGATTGATACTCTTCCAACACACGGGTCACTCTTTCTCATCTATAGCTTATGCTCTACTTTGTAATATAATATATAAAATTTGAAAAAAATCATAAAAATGACTTTCGTACTATACAGCTTGAATGGGTTTATACCTCTTGTCCACTGGCAATCAATTTGCAGTCATCATGATACATTGTTGTTGCGCAATATTGTATACTTGAGTTGTCAGTTCAGTGATTATTAACAATGAGAGATGAGAGATGAGCGATAGAGTATTAACGTTCGTTGTTCGATGATTCAGCCACTTGCGATCAGCGACATGAATTTTGAATTAGTTATTTAGTTACATACACCCTTGAGGACGGCAATTACTAAGGGGTTAACGGTTAAGCAAACAATCCTTTGTGCCGTATAGAATTACAGACCCCTTGCGAGATTCAATAGCTCCACTAACAAAGAACATGATGAAATCAGCTACTAGCGGGCCTGTTCATGATAAAGCTATACCAATACCCGATATCTTACCCCATGCTGAAATCTACACGCTCAAAATTGGCTACAAAACATTCACTTTGAGTGGGCTATCATTATCTTATGATGGACCCTCTTATTTTACGGACTATTTCAATGGCCATAGAATGACAAATGAGTTGTTCGTTGATCGCAATCCTGTACTGTTTGAGAAAATCTACATGCATTTGCAAGGATATAGCGTCGAGGTTCGTAATGATTTTGAATACACAGCCCTAATCATTGATGCGGGCTTCTTCAGGCTTGAAAAGTTGAAGAACAGGCTATTACAAGAACCTTTCCATATCACTGTTGGTGGAAGGTTGTTCAAGATACCCAAGGAACTTCTAACGCAGAAGGGAAATTTTCCAAATTATTTCAGTATACTCTACAACAACACCTTAGAGGATCCATATTCGCATTCGCAGAACCTTATGTTTGCTCGACCTCCCCCAATGACTCCACATGATTCTGCGAAATCTCCGGATATACTAGAAGCTTTACTTGATGGTCTTCGAGGAAAGACCATAGAAATTAAGTCCGAAGAACATCGTCGGAATTTATTGGAAGATTGTAGATACTATCAATTCATTGCTCTGGAACAAAAGATAATAAAGTACCAAATCCACAAAAATCCATTCACAGGTCATGATGAAATTCTCATTGGACTCAATGACATCAAACCTAATGGCCTTCTGAACGATACCATGGGATCAATGATTGACGCCAACTCTTCGTTCACTACAATAAAATACTCCAGACCACATGTGGACAGAAATGTATACAGAGATCTCATTATTCAATTGGACTCTTCTGAAGTAAACCTCATGGTCAATGCAACCCTAACATTTTACAATCTGCTCATTGTTGGTGAAACTGCCGTGAAATTGAAGAGAATTTTGTCCAAAGTTACAGATGATTACATCTATGAGATGGAGAAAGGAATCCCCAAATTGACTGTTCTCATTCAGATGGATGAAAGTGTCGGTAAGCTAAATGGACTGGATATGGAGAAAGGGTGGCTTGACACCCTAATATCTGTCAATAACGAAAACATGGGTGATCAAGCCATGAACGGAAGCAATGGGAACTTCTTGCAATGTTCCCCAACTTCTAGCAATGATCCAACGAGGCCTCACAAAATCATTGTCATCAAAATATTACAATCTCAATGGACTATCAATGTACAAGGCCGTAGTAAAATCTGGATGAATTGTTTGCTGTTCGATGGTGTTCTTGATAAATCACACTTCAATAGAAAGCGACAGTTCCTATGATTATTGAATATCTAAGGGATATTCTACTAATGTATACAATTGTACAGTTAAAGAACAGGGGCTCATTCTAATGTTCACGTCTCTTTCTCATGTAGTTGGTGTTAAAGAGAGGAATCAATTCATCGACATCGCCAACAACGGCATCATTAGCCTCGTTGATGGACTTGACTAGATCATCAGAGCTCTTGGAGGTTGATAGAGTTCTGTTCTCGTTTATATCGAAGAATTCTAAACATTTGTCCATGTTATCGTAACTCAAAATGAGCTTGTCATCAGATGCAGTGACGGAAATAATGTCGGAAGCAACAGGGTATTCTTTATTGAATGTTAATTCACCATCCTTGGACAAGTCGAGCACAAAAAGGTATGGAATCTTTTCGAATATGACTGCAATCTGTTCACTCTTGTTGAGCGGGATAATTCTAGAAATACAATATTCGACCAAGTCGTTGGATTCAGTTTGAAACTTCTCAGGCACTAAATGCTTGTCGTTAAGTTTATCCTTAACGAGAGCTTCAATATCGAACTTACATTTCATTTCCTTGAGCTCATTCTCGGATTGCCACAACCATGTACAAATGAAAGAATCACCACCAGCACTCACTAATACCTTGTTATCACACCATTTTGGTAAAACGAAGGAGGAGATGAATTCCTTATGACCAAAGAGAACCTTCTTGATGACATATGACTTTGGGAAATAAGAGATTCTAATGTGTTCGTCTCTGTCTGCAGTTAGCACAACTTCATTGCCATTCTCATCTATTGCATTCTGGACACATGTGAGCATGGAAACGTGACCTAATATAGGTTGTAATGTGCTATCGTCGACGACAGTCGGGTCTTCTAATGAGAGTGAATAGACATCACCGAACTTATCTGCGATAATGACTCTTGAGTCATCCATGGATGTACAGACAGCACTAGGACGCTTGGACATTGGCTGACGCTTGACTAATTGGAAAACTTCCTCGTTAGTTTTGCCATTGTAGTTAATCTTGAAAACAACGACAGCTTTATCGTTATCAGTAGTGACAATCAAATGTTCATTATTACGAGACAGGCACATATCTCTGATGTATGTGTACGTTGGAGGTGCGCCTGGTCCAGGTAATGGGAGTTTAGGCTTTTTGTTCATGATTTGCTTGTAAGCAGTTGGGATTTGCTCTTCTGGGATCACCTTTTCTCTCTTGTTGTTTTCGTTAACTTCATTCTTAGATTCTGCTTGTGATTCCAATGCTGCCTTTTCATCCTTTTCTGCCTGTTGCTTCTCGTATTGTTCTAGAAGTTCCTTATGATGCTTTCTGATGGTGTAGTAAGGATCAACTTCATCTGTCCAAGAACCGATCAACTTCGCTTGGCCGGATTCAGATTCTGCAAGCTGGAAAAGGAAAACTGAATTGATGGCAGCAGCAAAGAAGTACTTCCCGCTTTTATCAAGTAAAACGTGTTGAAAAGGATGCTTCATTCTGTATAATCTGATTTGTTGTGTTATAGAACCGGTACACTGTCTACTAAAACACTTGATATTCAAAACCCTTTAATCTTCGACGCTAGCAAAATTTCAGATACATGTTGAAAGATGAAAACGAAAAATACTTTTCACGAATTGATTTTTTTGTCTTCCATCTTGTTTAAGGGAATCTCTGAGAGAAGATAAGACGAGATACGTATGAGAATAAACAGCTTTGAATATGACCTATTGGCACATACAGAAATCAACTGACACAGAAATATGAGTGATACTATGCTGACACATCCACTCATTATAGATGGCTGGTTTCGTGAAGTGAGTGATGAATATTTCCCAGGTCAAGCATTTATGCTTCGCGTTGAAAAGATCCTTTATTCACAGAAGTCAGAATTCCAAGACATCTTAGTATTCAAGTCTACCAATTTTGGTAACGTTCTCGTTTTGGATGGTGTCATTCAAGTTACAGAACGTGATGAGTTTGCATATCAAGAGATGATCTCCCACGTGCCGATGTTTGCACATCCAAATCCTAAGAAAGTGCTGGTTATCGGTGGTGGCGATGGTGGAGTTTTGAGAGAAGTTGTCAAACATGAAGAAATTGAGAGTGCTACATTGGTTGAGATTGATGATATGGTGATCAAGCTATCCAAACAGTATTTACCGAATATGGCTAAATCGTATGAACACCCGAAAGTGAAAGTGGTACTTCAGGATGGTTTCAAGTATCTAAAGGACTATGAGAGCAAAAGTGATGAGGACAAGTTTGATGTCATTATTACGGATTCTTCAGATCCAGAGGGTCCTGCCGAAGCATTCTTCCAAGAAGCATACTACAAGCTTTTATTCAATGCACTCAATAAGGATGGTATCGTCATCTCCATGGCAAGTGAAAATGTGTGGTTGAACATTGGCAATTTAAAGAAACTGAAGACTGCCTGTGAAAACGTCTTCCCAGTTGTTAAGACTTGCTACTGTACAATTCCGTCATACACTTCTGGCCAGATATCGCTTATGGTATGTGGTAAGAACAAGGACATTGACGTTGCCAAGCCATCACGTCATTTGTCCAGGGAAGAGGAGGCAAAGTTATTCAGATACTATAGTTCTGAGATTCATGCCGCTAGCTTTGTCTTACCTACTTGGGCTGATAGAATGCTCAACGAGTAGCTAACGAATAACGGCTAGTGTATCATGTTTTAGAACCCAAATATGTCATCTATGGCGCTCTTAGACTTCTTGCTCTTCTTTTTCTTCTTCTCCTTCGGCTTCTTGGTGGATCCGACCGATTCCAGACTGTCACCACTGCCAAAGAGGTCATCCATAAAATTCTTATTAATCTTATTCTTAGTCTTTTTCGGTTTTTCTGAAGGAGATGGCTGTGTAGGATTTGAGACTATTTCCTGGACATGTTCCTCGACCTGTTCCACGCAGATTGCCTCACCTAAATCGACCTTCATTCCAATATCATGATCAATTTCATTTTGATTTTGAGTTTGATTTTCAACTGCTGTCGATGCTGTATCAGCAAGAGTAGTAGTTGTGTCTTTGATATACTTTGGCTTGACATGAGTTTTTCCCTTCACAATATCGAATTTCCCCATTGTATCCCACACCCTTGCAGTAATTCCTACGAGTGTGAATCCAAGGTTGATGAATTGGGCAAGCTCAATAATGCCCATAAATTGCCAATAACAACTCTGTATGACCTGTTTGTAAATGTACTTAACCTCTTTTCCCAGTAGAGAAAGTTTCCTATTGACAAGAGAGATAGCTGAGTCATCGGGCAATTGATTATGTAGGAAAACTTTCCTCTTCTCCTTTTTGCTGGCTTTACTATTCTTGTTGTTCTTACTGTTCCTCACTTTCATTGCTGGTATTTCGTTCATTTTACGGAACGATTTGCGAGATTTGTCCCATCTGATAATAGAGAGTCTCCTCAAAGTTATTATTTCTGTAATATCTTCCATGATGAGAAGTAGTTTGCGCAGATGTCTGTGCAGTATATCTAGATATGACCACCATCGTGCCACACGGTGTTGGTTTTTATTTCTATGATAAAATAAGTGGACTAGCCGATACTCATTTAGTAGGAGATTGTACATTTTTTCGTCATATGGAAGCGGTGACGGGAGGTGGACGGGCTGGACTCTTTTGAAAGAGTCTAGGAGTTTATTCGACATTAACTGAGAAGGTCTGCTGGTGATAGAATATTGAATAATATTCTGATTGTTGTGTATTTAGTATTAATCACTTCAACATGTTTCAAAACCCCCAATTTATTGGAACTAAAATTCTGAAATGAAAAATCATGTCGGCACAATTGATGGCTCGGCGAGACCGATGCCGCGACATATACTTTGTGGTGCGGCGAATGAGAGCACAAGTTTGCAGATTTCTGTCGAGTGAAAAACATACTTTTCCCCCAAAAAATACACTCCAGAAAACCTATTCTGCAAGTTTTAAAGATAGTCCTGCTGGTTTGATGATGTAAGAGGCGTTGTTAGTGGGTTTAAATTGCAAAACGTGGTTCTGGAATGCGTAAAAAACACAATCTCAGCGAAATACATGAAGATTGCTTAGAAGAGCCAACCTGCAACCGATGCCATCCATTTAATTTTTACCGAAATACAATTTTCTGTTTATGCTATTTGTTATTGCAACAGCTGTCACTGTGCCAGGCTTTGTTGAAGTTCTGTGGCCGGTCTACGCCCGGTCCCTGTCCCTGTCCCCGTCCTTATTCCAAACTTCTCCCACTCGTAACTTGTGCACCCGTGCACCGCCATTGGGCGCCCGCCGGAAACCCTGCTGCCGCCAAACCTGTATTTCCTCTTTGGGAATTGCCGAGCAGCGCGGTCAGAGCGCGGTCTGGGCCCGCAGAATTGTGGCTCTGCAGTCTCTTTGTTTACACCTATACGTACCTTAAGGAACTGTATACACGACACCGGCGCGCCACCGCTCCTTGACAACGCCGTCGGACAATACAGCAACGGCCCATCACTGGTCTGGGTCTGACACACACTCAGAGACGGCGAGCAGCATGGCTGCCAGTATAAATACTGGCATCCCCCACAGTTATTCTTCTTGTCTGGGATACTACTCTCTTCTTAATACACCTCTGCTATTCCCTTTTGCTTTTCTTTCTTAACAACATCAGTTCATACCGTTCGCTCGTTTAACATACACACACATACTTTCACAATGCAATTCTCTATCGTCGCAGCACTCTCTCTTGCATCCATTGCAGTTGCAGACCAAGTCTTGACTCAAATTGGTGATGGTCAAATCCAAGCACCAACCACCGAAAACCAAACCACCGTTGCAACCACCACTGCACCAGCACCAGCTCCACCAGCAGAAACCACCACTGCACCAGCTCCAGCTCCACCAGCAGAGACCACCACTGCACCAGCTCCAGCTCCACCAGCAGAGACCACCACTGCTCCAGCACCAGCTCCACCAGCAGAGACCACCACTGCTCCAGCACCAGCTCCACCAGCTCAAGAATCTACTACTGCAGCTCCAGCTCCACCAGCTTCCAACACCACTGTTCCATCATTCGAGAACGCTGCTCCAAGAGCTGTCATTGGTGGTGGTTTAGTTGCTATTGCAGGTTTAGCTGCTCTCTTATAAGCTCGATGCTTATAGTAGCGTGACATTAGATCATAAACCTATCAACTTATTGTTACTTCTTTGATACCTCACTAATTATATCCAGTATATACCGTACAAAAACGAATATTAATATACCATTTCCATACAATCATTGTCTGCCTCTATAAATCAACGTAGTCCCTTTAGCCTATAAGATTGTATCGAACTGCCTCTTATCTTACAATATCGGTCTTCTCCATATTATACGAAGATTGGTGAACAAAATTTTCATCCCGCACCCCGGCCGGTTCTGCCAGCGCGGATTAAGGGGTCACGGAACTTCTCCGGATTTTTCCGGAGCGTTAACTAATTGAAGACTGAAAACCGCGAATTTTCAATTTTCAATCCAAAAGCAGACCGGACCGGATAACCCAAAGCCCAAGGCCAAAAACTGCAGTAGAGAGAGTACAGCTATCCCAGTACGGCGCGCCGGTTCCAGTAAACTCGATCTAACTGATAAGCTGCACCGGCATCCCGGATTATCACCTACTTGAACTTCACTGCATTGCAATGTATTAAGTTGGAATACACCACAACTATAAAAGGACAGCAAATGCCACACAACGAATACAGTAGAATATGAGTAGGGAATGAGTACCCCACCCTCTTCAGACAAATAAACAAACAAACAAACAAACAAAACATAATGAGAATCACTACTAAAATTGCCATTACCCCAATCGCACTCTCCATATCATTGATACACGCTGCACCTATCTCCACGACAGGCAATGCCGATGATGCGAAGGATGTTCAGGTGGGATTTTTGGAGTATTTCTCAAATGCAATGACAGGACTTATGGCTGGTACCGAAAAAGAAGGAGAAGGTGAAGAGACCCCTGGTGAACATTGGAAACATTATGGAAAAGAGCAGAAGAAGTACTGGAAGAAGGTCGGCAAGCAATACAAAAAGAAGTACACCCCTCCTGCTGATGTCGAGGAGGAAGATACCGAAGAACTTGTTGAGTTTAGCGACGACGATGATGAGACCCCTGGTGAACATTGGAAGCATTATGGAAAGCAGCAGAAGAAGTACTGGAAGAAGGTCGGCAAGCAATACAAAAAGAAGTACACCCCACCTGCCGACTCCGGCGCTGAGGATGATGACGAAGATGATGAAGGAGATCTTGTAATCATTATGTTGGAGGATCTTGCAGACCCAGTGGAAGCCCCAGGCGACCACTGGAAAAAAGTCGGCAAGGGTTACAAGAAACATTGGAAGAAGGTCGGTAAGCATTACAAAAAGAAGTACACTCCACCAGCTGACTCGGACGATGAGAACGTTGCAGGTATAGTTTTGGATGCTGAAAACTTGATCTAGTCTTCTTGATATTAGATAAATGTACCTACACTTTTATAACGTGTAATTAAATCTTGAATTTTTGACAACTTCGTTCTCTTAGCTAGAAACTCCGAGCTCCGACCTCCGCGCCCTAAACACTGGAACTCCGAACACGGGGATCAAAAAAGGTCCGACGAACGAAAAACAAAAAACGAAACCGCGAATCGAATCGCTTCCAAACTTTTCTGTGCACTTGCTTACACCTTACACCCCCCTTGAGTGTTCAGGGGTAACATCATTTACGACATACATCTTCCTTTTCCTTATCCAGTTTCTTTGTTATAACCCTTCTGCTTTCCACACCCACACCCACAACCGCGCCATGACATGAGAGTGAATATACTCTTCACGTTGTGCAGGTTTGCAGTCTATGCACACAGCGAACCGGATCTTCCACCTCGTATTTCAAGAGATGCACCGCAACTTGAGTTGGTGGTTGTGTGTATTCAGGACGAGAAAAGGTCAAGTCCTATCACGTGGGCATGTGATAGGGTATTTATGAGGACAGAAGGGGAAGAGGTAGATGTAGATGAGAATGAAGAAGCTGCAGAAGAATGGGACCACTACTTTGATGATATCGAAGCTAATGTCAGCTTTGCCGAATATAGCACGAAAGCAGCCGTTTGAAGTGCTGACAAATGAGATATGAGGAGACCTTGAAACCAGGTTGAATGTTTAGTATAGTGTGTTTAACGATAAATGATTATTTTAATGCTAGAAAGACGTAAGGGAACTGTTGTTTCACCATCTGAAGTGCGAGATCTCGGGAACAACATGGTGTACTGTGCTATTGAGGTGACCGCATCATCGTATATCAAAAGAGATGAATTCACTTGGCGAATTGCCTAACTTATCACTTGAGCATAAAGGAACCCGAATAGCATACTCCACTGGTTTTATAAGCATTTATATGCACAACTTCTGCAGTTTAGCTTGTTGGCGATTTTTCGCCTTTTTCAATTATTTCCATTATCTGCTGTATCTCTACTTTATTACACTCTACATGTAACGGTGATGGCTGCACTCTTCAAACTGAATAGTGCGCAATAATATTCTGTTTCATTGGAACCACAACACGCCACTCCTGGTGTAAGTACCACTGTTGTGACAAGCATGAATCAGAGATCCCTCACCGTAGTGTAATAGAAGCAATGTATTGGATTTAGCAAATAAAAAGTGTTCTTTCTACATTCATCAATAATATCCAGTTATAGGACCTGAATACTGAAGATAGGATACAAAAGAACACAGAGGCGGCATGTGTTTCATACAACATTATCGCTGGGCAAGCTTGAAAATCTTTGTATTCACAAATGTTGAACTCCGGTGGAAACAGATAATCTTGACCGTTCCTTGTCTCATCCAACTCCTGGATATCACCACCGGTTATCGAACAAGAGAATCGAAAACGAGATTCTCCGATCTGAGAACCCAGTAGTTGTACTAACATCAGTCTCGATGGGTATTGAAGACTTGCTAGCCAGAAAGAAGTAAAATGCCGGAGATATGAACAACCGTCTATTACTTTCTCACATTCTGCTGCTACACTCCTGGCGCTGTACCACGTAGAGGTTATTATCACGCTGTACCACCGGCGACTGCTTATTAGCCTTCTTAGCCTTCTTAGAATGTTTATTCGCCATTGGCTGAGTCTGTTTGACCGCCTCTTCATAAGTGGGGAGCGCTGTATCGTCGCAGTACTGCGGAGCACCCGTTCTTTGCTGTATTGGCACTGTATTGCCATGTCTCGGTGTTTGTCTTTGTCGGTTCTGTGACCGTGTTTGTGCTCGTGCTTCTCTTTGTAATTGTTCATTTGCTCTTCTTAGCTTCTTTTGTCTCCTCTTACGCAATATTGCCTCTGCTATTGCGAGTGGGACTAGTATCAATATTGCAATCATTATTCTTAGGGTTGTGTTATTTGTGTTGAAGTGATGAGTGCTTTGGTACTAGTGTTGATTTAACCAGTAGTATTGAATAGTTGGTAACGGGTTGAGAAGGCTGTTGAAAGTGGTTGTTCCGACCCTTTATACAGGACACGGAGAGATTCAGATTCAGATCACAGCCAAACCATAGCCAAGCCACTGCCAAGCCCCATTACGTACCATTCCCCTCTGATTTTCAATCATTTCTCTCCTGGTCGGATTTGGAGGGGCGCAAGACGAACGACGCAAGAGAGAAGGCGGAAGGCTTCCGCAGTCCTACGTCCTGCGAGCTCTATAAACGTACAGCTTGAAGCTTAAGCTACTTCACTTGATACGTAACGTCAGCTGTCGCAGTTGGGCTGCTTGCTCTTGCTCAGGTTCGGCGTTTGGTTTGAACTTTTAACGTATCGCACCGCTTTTCTCTCTTGGAGGCGAAACTTGCATAGAAAGGGGAGCAGAAGCAAACATTGCACTGTAAAGCTTGTGGTTACTAAAGTATACTGTGGTGTGGGGCTGGATACCTGTGCTCGCAGTGTCGTAGCCCATCACCGACCCCGGTCCCCAGTCTTACTGCGAACTGCGAACCCCGAGCGTCATCCTATGTAAAATGTAAACGTGAGACCTGAGCGAGCGCAATAAAAATATTGTACGGGGGACAGCTGCACTATGACCACGTTCCACTACGCCTCTTCTTGTAAATTACAACCACACCAGCTACAATACACCAAGCACAAACACGAACGCAAACGCAATGAAGATCAACACACTAGTCACCGTTGCCTCTCTGGCGGCATTTGCAAGCGCAGCACCGGTGCTCTTA